>WNWK01004731.1:0-133813 GCA_009830355.1 Cherax destructor
ATAATCACCTCAGTCTTCGTAAAAAATATACAATGTACTTATATAACAAGAACCTTACAAAAAATATACATAAATCACTTTGTAACAGACAAAATACAAGTGACCATTGACATTTTCCACACCATTACAGACTATATAAACTAAGAAAACAATACTATCCCAAACCCCACCCTCCTTAGTTATTCTTTTTAATATTTCAATGAAATGACAAATATGAGCCTATGAACATTATACAGATTAAAACTTACAACTAAAAAAAAAACCCCCATGGCTGGTACGGTAGACTGATACATGTTTATACAATAAGAATGGTCCAACAAGGACCTACATAAAAGTAATTTTTATCGTCAACTTAATTAAAATCATGACCCAAATAAAATTATTACATGTATAAGGATATTCTCAATATGACAATGAGACTAATTTCCACAACTCCGAAAAACACGGTACCACAAAGGGCAAAACAACAAACCTTTTAAACATTATTAAACATGAGGCCTAATAGCCACCCATGCAGAATTCCACCAGATTACAATTAACCATGTTCCATATATATGACACGCTACAATACCCCCCAAATTAATTTAAACAGGATCACAAAAACACCCTCATACGATGTTTCAAACAATCCCCTAAGGAAGCATCTGCCCCACCTCCCAAAAACTAAAAGTTAGCGAATACAAAAAAAACCCTGACATTACATCTGAAGATATACAGTCACACAAGATATAGAAATCACAGGTACAGTTATATTCATAAAGCACAATATTGTAGCTAAGCACATGACAGGAAAATTATCACTGCACATAAGAACATAAGAATGGAGGAACACTGCAGAAGGCCACTGGCCCATACAAGGCAGGTCCTTATCAAAACCCCCATACCTAAGAATTTACTCCTGTACTCAAGACTCTAATCAAACCAGCCCCCCCACTCATATATTTGTCCAACCTTTTTTTAAAGCCACCCAAGGTCCTAGCCTCTATCACCCTAATCGGACGATTGTTCCACGCATAAGAACATAAGAACATAAGAAGAGAACACTGCATGTTCCATATATACACGTTACAATATCCCTCCAAAGATTAATTTAAACAGGATCACAAAAACACCCTCATAAGTAAAATATAATAAACCCTACCTGAGATCGGTCCACACAACGTGGAACAGGAACCCTGACCACCACCCTAACCTCATAACTGAAGCAGAGAGGGAAACCCCAATCATACCATGAAAAAAAAGCCCATCCCAAAGTCCAAGTCAAAAGCAATACCAATCACTCACCCGTCAAAGTCATAAACAACCCCCACCTATGCCCCTGCATAAAAAGGTCATAAGTAAAAAACAGATGCACAACTCTCCCAACCCATTCCCACCCCACACCTACCACCCCCACCCAACCCCAACCCAAGACCGCACACACCTACCAACACACACACACAAACACCCTCTGGGAAACCAGCCCCCTTAGGCTTCCTCATCCTCTACCCCCAACAAAGACCCATCGGAGGAGGCGATACCCTCCGGAAAAAACTCACCACGCCCTCCCATACAAACATTGATTTCACACTGTTTATAAAAATGGGCCACCAGAGCCCTTATCCTTACCTCACTCCTAACTCCTCATGCCCCACCACACAAAAAGTCTAAAAAGATACATGACCGCAATCGCACATCGTCCTGACAACCCCCACATATAAGCTAAAGCGCAAGGTCATAACACACTCCCACCATACAAAGAACTTGGCCAAACCATTCCTAACCCTTCCCAGGCACCCGCAAAATACACGGCATGACAGCTGTATCAGGCATCCCACATCTGGTACAGCTCGCCCTACTCGCCAAACCCATAACAAAACAGGAGAGCTTTAGAGGCCAAGATGCCATGCAAAAACAAACCCAGTCTCATGTACCTAGATGGCAACCATAATCTCCTAACAAAAAACACTTTCGCTAATCGTACATTGGGAAAGTTTACAACCCAATACCGGCGGTATTGCTCACATGCCACTAACAGAACTCGAAATATTGCCCCATATCTCAGCATCTCCCGCCCACTCCACCACCTCCGTAACTCCCTCATTATCCTATCTACCTTTGCTCCACGCACCCTTCCTCACCACAAATTCCTGCTTAACGAAAATACCCTGCAACTTCCTACCCAAAGGTATCAACCCTAAGCCCTAATGCCACCCTTGTCATCACCACCTCCTTCTTTAACCGTTGCTTACAAATCCTCAAATGAATCGCAAGACTCTAGCCTGCAGCTGCAGATACACCTTCTCCATGAGAGGATATATTGTAGCCACATGCCAAAGTTTGCTATACACCAACATATTAATAACCACCGCTCATTGCAATGTAAAACTCCCTGCTCTCCAACCCGTCATCCTACTCAAAGCCCTTCCACAACCACAGAGGAATTAATTTACGTGCTACCCTAGCTTCATTGCAAAAGGTTACCCCACAAATCTTAAGTCTATTTACAGTGACCCACCCATACCTCTGCCCAATGTTCCCTACCCAAGACCCCACCTCCAATAAATGTGATTTTTCCCTATTAACCCTCATGCCAGAAGCTGACCCAAAGACTTCTATCATCCTATTGATAACACTCAACCCTCCTCACTTCCTACAAATGGATGCATCATCAACATACCCAATGATCCCTGGTGCCCAATCACTGTCCTCACCCTGCCTCCCGACACCCTCAGACACTGATAAAAGGGTCCTGCAAACATGCAAACAGGAGCTGGCAGGGGACACCTTGTTGCAGCCCCGCCCCATACCACCACATTACCCCCACCCACCCATTTATCTGCACTCGCACCTGAACCCCTGCATACAATGTCTTTACCCATCCTACTATTTCATCACCAAACCCTGCTTCTAAGTATCTCCTGCAACATCCCTGTTGACACGATCATAAGCTGTTTCCCAGTCCAGCCCTACGACTCCCCCTTTTCGACCCTCCACAAAGCTCCTAATTCTCCTATGCCCCACCCGCATACTACGCCTGGGAACACCATACTGCCCACCCTCTAGTAGTGACAAAACTACCTTCATCCGATTCACCAACACTCACGCACAAAATCTTGTAGTCTGAACAAAGCAATGTTATTGCACGATATGTTCCCAAAGACTCGCTATGCTGTCTCTGGGTACAAGCACCACAATCCCAGTACATTGATCTTACCTCATATCGCCCCAGATTTCATGCTATTAAAGACCCGAACTAGCATCCCCCAAAAACCTCCCAATGAGCAACAAAAAAATCGCCCGGATCCCATCTATTCCTGGTAATTTCTAACCTCTGACCCTGTATCGCCTTCAACACCTCCTCCTCAGTGATCATCCTCCATGCCCATACGATCCTCATAACTAATTCTTGAGACAATACCTCTAGGACTATTCCACACGCTACCCAATCATAATCCACTCTGACATAACTTCTCCTGGAACAAAACATCCGCATATCCACCGATACCCTCCGTCGTCCACAACAGCTGGCCCATCTGGTACCCACCTAACTCTCTATCGACTTTCATAGACATACCTGTCATATCTCTCCTATGGCACCTAAATTTTTGCAACACATACGCTGAGGCCTTATCTCCCCACAGTACATCATCCAACCTCGCCCGTATTCGAATGGCATGAAACGCTTCTCCTGAATCTCCCGCAACCGCTCATGTAAGGCTGCAATCTCATCCTGCAGATACCCACCCTCCCACTCCATAGCATGCCCTCAAATTCCCTCCAAATACTTTTGCATCCAAGCCTCAATCGCGCCTCTTCCCTCCCCCATTCTTGTATAAAAATCACGAATCGCAACTTTACCTCTCCCATTCCACCCCCAACAATGTCCTCAACACTCCGACCCTCCTCCCATACCCTCCCCACTCACCCGCGAAAACCCCACAATGATCTGGGCTTTGCAATAATCTAGTGTTCAGCTTTCAATAACTAGAATACATACGTACCACACCTTCCCATGATAAACAAGCCAAAACGCCCCTGTGATCCGAAAATCCTCACATCCCTGACACATGTATTCTATTTAATCTAGCAGCGTAACCTCTCCTGACAAAAGTATGTTCTCATAAACTCCCTCCCCGGATCACATCCCCCACTATCGCACCCAAAACATCCCTCAACACACCCAATAAACATCCCGCCCTCTGGGCTCAATCCCTCTTCGGATTACACAATTTCAGTCACCAGCAACAACAATTATCATAGGTAATCCTCTCAGAAAATAAACCAACTCATTACGAACAAAATCTTCCTTAATACGATGATATTCGCAGCAGGCATGTAAACCCCAATAAAACATACCTGAATATCCTCCAAACCCCATCAAATTGAACAATCCTGCCCTCCTCCCTCCTCCTGACCCCAACAGTAACCCCATCTTTGAAATTCATTGCACTTCCCGTATACGTGACAAAACCATTCAGACTCAAGTCCCTTCCACACCTGAAATTATGCTCCTGTAGGCAGCATACATCAACACACAGTCGTCACAAATTCACTTCAATCCATCTCTTCTTGACCTCTGCACGGAGGCCATTAACATTCATATTCAGAAACTTAAAACTATAAAGGGTTTTCCTCTGCTTCTGCACCCTATGCCCTCCCGGCGGGAAGAGAACTTCCACGTGCACTACTACCTTTTCCTAACCCTCCATTCCGACCTAACAATGCCCCCTTCCCCCCCTTCGTCACGTCTGCCCAGGCCTTTTTACCAGACCTCTGACCAGGCATTAAAATATCATAACCAGCCACCTCACTAGGCCATTTACGGGATGCACCTATGCAAACCATTACATCATTCCCTTCAGCCTGATGCACCTCGACCTCCATTACCACATGCGATACCCTGGAAAGCTCATTGACCTCAACACCATCAACACATCCAATTCGTAATCATCCGCCTCAGGCACCACCTCCGCAGGCAACATGCCAACCATCGTTGGACTATCGAGCATCCTGTGAAGGTCCTCGAAAGTAGGATCCACCAATCCCACCTCCTCGCCAACAACATCCCCTTCAGAATTATTCAGTGCCGACTCCTGAGTTGAGGCCTGCATATCCATAAAGTCTGCATGAGCACTTCTTCCTCAGGAACTCGTCACTCCATTTCCCAGTGCTTGTCTCAACTCCTGCAGCCTTTGACACATCCAGCACCACTAGCTGTACCACGCCCTCCTGTGCCGCCTGATCAGCAGCATCTGTTCGATCATCCGAGGCCTGTCGTGGCAGGTCCTCAGTTTCTCACACATCAACGCCATAGATATACGATGGAATCTGCCGTCAGAGAGTCATTTTAAGGACAAAAGAGCCCTCCAGCAGTCCTGCATACACACCCTGGACCCAATGCCCCACAGTAGCAGTGTGAATAACTCCAAACTGTCCAAAAACCTTCCGCACATCCACTTCATCAGCTTCAAACGGAGTATTCCGAATTTGTATCCAAGAATAATGCATGGATACATCTCGTAGACGTACCTCCAAGCCAGTTTGTTAGTGGGAAGGATTGTGAAGGACCTGCCTAGTATGGGCCAACAGGCCTGCTGCAGTGTTCCTCCTTTCTTATGTTCTTATGTTCAATCCTCCGTTCCTGATATGTATCCACAATTGCCTCATAAGCACCAGTGCTGGAAAACTTGACAAAGATCCTCATGTCACCATTAAGGGAAACCCCATACAGATCAGCAACCGGGATCCCGTAAGTGTCCCTAATTATCAAGGGCAGCAGCACATCAGCTGTACTAGGATAAACAGCTCCCTGCAAAAGCTCAATACAAACGGTGTTTACACATCGCCTATAACTGGCAGCCATGTTGCGGACAACACTGTTGTATGATACTGCCACCAGGAGACCCAGAAAGCACACACTTCCTCCGCCAAGGTTGGGCTGCGACTGAGAGCATTTATACCCATTCTGTAATACAGTGACCAGAACTGTGCAGCATAATCTAAATGAGGCCTAACCAATGATATATAGAGTTGAGGAACAACCTGAGGACTTCTGTTATTTATACTTCTTGAAATGAAACAAAGGATTCTGTTCGCTTTATTGTGAACACTTATGCACTCTTGTCTTGGTTTCAGATTACTGCTAACCAGAACTCCTAAATCTTTTTCGCAACCAGTAAAATTAAGATCTACATTATTTAGTTTATATGTGGCATGGTTATTTTCCTGTACAACATTTAGAACTTTGCATTTGTCTATATAAAACTGCATTTGCCACTGTGGAACTCTATCGAAAGCCTTACTGAAGTTCATATACACAATATCATATTCAATACAATGATCTACCTCCTCAAATACCTTAGTGAAAAAAGTTAGTAAATTCGTAAGACAGGAACGCCCCTTAGTAAAACCGTGCTGAGATTCATTAATCAATTTATGCCTTTCAAGATCGCAACGAATTGCCTCGGCAATTATTGATTCCATAAACTTTCCCACTATGGAGGTAAGGCTTATTGGTCTATAGTTCTTAGGTAAGGACCTGTCACCTGCATTGTAAATATGTAACACATTTGCCATTTTCCACTTGTCTGACACTATGCCAGTTTGTAGTGATATATTGAAAAGCTTAGCCAAAAGTATGCTAAGATCCACTTTACATTCCTTTAAAACCCTTGCAAACAGTTCATCTTGGCCTGGGGATTTGTTAGGCTTTAATTTCGCTATTTGTCGTAGGACCATATCACTAGTTACCCTAATAACTAGTTTATTATGGTCCTGATCTACATAATTTATTATTTCTGGAGTTTTGCTAGTATCTTCCTGAGTAAAAACTGAGAGGAAGTACGTGTTGAAAAGTTCACACATTTCCTTATCACTGTCAGTGATAGGACAGTGTAGGAATTTTGTAGAATATAGTTATATATCTGTATACAGGAATAAAGATACTTAGATTTGTTGCTGTCTCAGCCGTTCTGCAGCTGCAACCAGACTCCTCCTCTGTCATGAACAGCTATTCTTCAGCCTGAGGCTGATGAGAGAAACGTAAGTGTAAGAATAATTGCTGCTAAGGAGTGTTATGTCAGTATATCATTCAATAACTGAATGTTGACTCAACTTAAGATTTTGGGCTCAATGGCCCGTGTATGATGGGTTAATAAGGGTAAGTTCAGGTAAGGTGTAAACTAGCTATCTGCTGCACAGCCGACCCAACTAGTATCATAACTTATTAGACGTACCTGGGTATTGTATCGGACCCACAAATTTATCCCTGGCTTTGGCAGGGATGTAGCCCACTATCACTGTCTTGATTGAAGTTGTAGCGACTTAAGGTGCACTGTTTGTTTCTGAAGATTGTTCGCAACACTGTACACTACACTGTTCTCCAATATTTATCCTTTAGTTTCCGGTAATTTCACAATAGTTCTACCACAAACTGTTGAGATTGTCAATGTGAAACAGAAACGCGCGAATCAGTGTTCTTTGTCTATTATCCCAGCATTAATTTCCCCTGGTATGTTTTAAAGCAATCTAATCCCCCTGCAGCCACTTCGCCTTGGGTGCCACTCCCTTACAAAGGATATGCTGAATGGAGTGTTTTACTCTTCCTTGCTAAACACTGCAACATTATGCAAATTAAGATAGCAGATTTCATGATGTCTTGATCGTCGAGAGCTCATAATTGTCCCACATGTGAATAAAGTGTTGCAGGTGGTTTTCTGTAATTTTTACTGCTATGGTAAAGATAATCCTTCTCAATTCTCTGTCACTCGTATTACTCTAACACTACTCCCCAGAGTTGGAGCATACGTGACGCTCTGGTATGCTGTCTTCATCTTCTTCCAATTAATGCCATTCGTCCATTCTGAGAGGGCTGAAAGGTCTGAAAGGGCTGAAGGGGTTGATCCCACATTTCTGGAGAAATTTTCTCCACACTGGGGGTTGGGTGGAAGTTCGCTGTTGGTGAACTATTCATCTCTTAACATTAACTTGATTTTCTCACTCACCACCATTTCTGATTGTCTTTTCTGAACAGCTTTAGTCTGTGGTGTTTCTGGAGAATCACTACGTTTGTTTTTGTGGGGTAATGTGACAATTTAATGTGGACTGTAATGAAGCTACTTAGCTTGTTGATGCATCCACGACTCCCCAGCCATCTCAGAAGTCGTTAGTTGATGTATCCGGTCTCATTCCCCTGGGCTGTATGGTAAAATAAAATTATGTAAGTATAATATATTGCCCCAAAGGAGCGTATACCCATAGCGTCAGTCATTGAATAAAGACTGAGATGAGTACTTACGGGGTTGGACTCAAAAGTCCGCACCTCACTGCTGTCTATATAGGACAGTTTCAAAACTCTTATGACTACAAGAACTGCACAGTCCCCCTGTGTCAAAGAAATTCAAAACCTACCTGGCTCGTTGTACGTGAGCAATGGTGTTGGCACCACCATATACGACAGATATAGGTGTCTTGATTGCAAAACGTCGCTGATGAAATACACTCGCTATTGTTTCTCTGCATTTGTCTTTTAGCAGTATTAAGCTGTGCACACTTCTGATTATACCGTGATTTTAATCACTAAACGCACTGGAACGGAGTTCTTATCCGATTTCCGACGTTCGTGGAGATTGAATAGGAGAACGGATGCACACGATAAAAGATCCTTTGTCAGGTTAAATCACGGCACCGTAAGCTGTTCCCTTTGATTCCTTAAGTCAATCTGCCGCCCTCGTGCACCCCCGACCTCAGCGGGGCTCAGCATCGCTGACCTCAGCACAATTTCATCACTTGCTAAATGCTGCAACAAGTTGCAATTCGAATGCTTGTGTTCTCTAAATACTTCGATCACTGGAGCACATGATTGGAGGTTCAAGTGTAGAAATGGAAACAGCAGTTTCCTTTAACTTTCCTGCTACGGCAAAGAGTCATTTATATCAAATGTCTATTAACTCATATACCTCGCAACTTGGTCAGACAGACGTGACGTACTGCTTGGGTCCGTTCCTCTGTTATTAGTTAAGTTGTTGTCGAAGCCAGAGACGCAGTCTGGCCCTTTCTAAGGGCAGAAAGGGCTGGGCCTTTGAAAAGGGCAGAAAGGGCTGGGCCTTTGAATAGGGCAGAAAGGGCTGAAACCCCCCACCCTCTCTCTTGGAGAATTTTCTCCACAGTTTTCAAGACTGAGTAGTTCTAACGGCACTAATTTATCCATTGTCCGCTTATTCACTACACCTTTGCTCAAAACATCAACTGTCCTGATGGTTCCATTTGCATCAGGATGAATGGTCACTAATTTTCCAAGAGGCCATTGGGACCTCAGACCATAATTGTCAATAATCACTATGTCACCAGGTCTTAAAGACCCATGATTTTCAGGAACACTAGCTCCATAGAAGTGTTCTCTTGCTCTATGATTTCTTTATCATTCATGGGAGGAACAGGTTCGAGCCTTCTGCCATGTAGTAAGAGATGGACTTAACACTTCTAAAATGTCCAGATCATCGGTAACATAAGTTAGAGGTCTGTTGTTGACTATTTTATATTTCAGTTACGACTGTACAAAATTCTTCTAAGTCGATTTGCTGACGATGAAGAGTCTTCCTTAAACATCATTTTACGATGCCTATCATTCTTTCATAAAATCAGCCTTGCCATGGAGCTTTAGGAGGATTGTATCTCCAACAACAACTGCGTTGATTCAGCATCTGTTGTACCTCTGGCTGATCAAAGATCTTGCTTATATAAGTAGCACCAGCAACGAAGTTCGTTGCGTTGTCTGAAATTATCAGTCTGGGACATGCCCTTCTGGCTGCAAACCTTCCAAACAGTTTGATATAGGTTTCAGCAGACATGTCAGTGGCTACTTCTAGATGTACTGTTCTAGTCGTAGCACAGGTGAACAAACAGATGTACACCTTGATGGGGAACTTTGTTGACTATTTCAGTTAAAATTATTGGTCCAGTGTAATCTACACCTGTCACCTCATATGGAGTGACATGACAAACTCGTTCAGAGGGATATGGAGGTGGACCAGGATACTGACATACTCGCATATCGTAGTGACGACAAGTATGGCAGTCCCTTATTTGTTTTTTCACACTTTGTCGACGTTGAGGTATCCAGTAGGATTGTCGTGTGACAAAATGTGTCAGCTACCCCACCATGTAACGCCGTTACTTTGGGCATTGTTAACAATCAGTTTTGTTAGCCAATGATTGTTAGGGACATATATTGGATGTATTGCTTCTTTAGGTAAGAAGAATTACGAATTCTTCCTCGACATCTTATAATCTTTTCTGAGTCGAGATAAAGTCCTAAAAAATTAATCATATTAGGTTTCTGTGGGGATTTATCCTGTATTTCCAGACATTTATACTCTGTAGAGAAAGCATCTCTCTGTATTAGCTTTACCCAGTATTTAATAGGTTCAGGTAAATCATAATTTGGTTTTATCCCCTTAATGCATTTGAAGACAAGAGCTGTAACTCTTAAGAGTTTACCCAAAGATGAGTATTTAGATCCATCAATGACTATTTCTGGCGTGTCTACTGTATTTAAACAGATTATTTCTGCTGTGTTCAAGCAGCCTGTTTCTTCTGGCATAATGTGAGCTTTTAGCTGAGGTCAGTTATTTTCATTAGAGAGCCAGTTAGGTCAGTGGAGCCCCAATTTATTATCCATAAATTTCTTGAGTGGGACACCACGTGACATGTCAGCTGGATTCTCTTGTGTAGAGACGTGGAGAAAGAGATAATCTCTCTGCATCTCTCTTATTTCTGCTACTCTATTCTGTACATAGACCAACTTACTATTATTATTTCTTAACCGCTGGAGAACTGCTTCATTGTCACTCCAGATCACTTTTTTTCAATAGTGAGATGGTCATGCACTTTGTTGAGATAGACAGCTAATTTTGTACCTACATAGAGTGCTGTCAGTTCCAATTGTGGTACTGTTTTGACCTTCAAGGGTGCTACCCCGGCCTTTGAAGTAATTAGTGTACTTCCTTCAGCATTACTCATGTAAGCTACAGCGCCATAACCTCTGGTTGTCTAGGGAAATTTCATTTGATGAAGTTGTTTAAACTCCTTGGATATTTCATCCCATTCTTGACTCATTTCTAGAGGCAAGTTCTCATCCCAACCTGTTTTGAGCTTCCATGCATCTTGCACAAGCATTTTACCTTTTTATGGTGATTGGTGAGACGAGTCCTAGAGGATCAAAACATTATGATACCTCTGACAGTAAACTACGTTTAGTGAGTGTACTGCTTGTTTTACTGTTTATCCTTTTGAGACTCAAGTATCTTCCTGTATGTTCCAATTAAGTCAAAGCATATTGTTGCAATCAGGGATTTCAGCTTCAGGGAAATCTTGTTTGATAAGTTCCCTCAGTTGAGTTGAATTAGTATTCCACATCCTTAGAGGCATATTTACTTCTTTCATTTACTTGTTAGCTTCTTTGTATAAGGATTTCAAATCCTCCTCTTTATTCACAGTACCTTGAATATTGTCCACATAAAAACTTCTTTGAAGGGACTTTCAGATTTCTTCAAATGTATATTTAGAGTAGCTTCTAGCAAGAATGGAGAGGATGTTGCACCAAATAAAACTGACTTGAAACGATATGTTTTCATAGGACTTTGAGGATCATGTGGATTTTCAGGCCACAAGAATCGAGTATAATCTCTATTTCTTGTAGTCCTGCTCTTAATCCTACTCTTAAGAAAGCTTTGGAAATATCAACCATGTAGACATGGATTTGTACGAAATTTCATAAGCACGTCTACAAGCTTCTCATAGTGAGGGTCCGGTCATCAGACAGTCATTAAGACTTGTAATAATATTGGTAGAATTACCGACAATATGTTAAGTAAAAGGACACAAATGCAGCTAATGTGACATTTTATTGTGGCAACGTTTCGCTCTCCAGGAGCTTTGTCAAGCCGTTACAAACAATACATGGACACAGAGGGTATATATAGGCTCAGAGTGAAGTGTAATACTAGTGGTGGTAGAAGTAGTAGTGATATAAGCTGTAGTAGTAGTAATACAATAAGGTAGAACAATCAACTTGGACATGAGTAAAAGGTGATAAAAGCAATTGGGTAGTATAAAAATAGGTTAGACAAATATTTCTGTTGGAGGTTGGAATAGAGAAGACCTGTAGCAGTGTTCCACATCTGCGATGTGCTTGTGTAGTATTAGCAGGAGAGACTATGTGATGGTAGGGTTTACTTTTTTCAGGAGGATTTTTGCTAAGACTTCAGAGATGGTGAAGCTGCCTTTGTTTTGTTTAATTGTGTTAGAAACAGCGATAAGTGACTCTCCCAACTCTACTTCACACCAGGTAGGGTTACTACTACCAGGAGTAGCAACTAAAACACCTCAGACAGCCCGGAACTGGGAGTTTGCCTCACCCCGCTAGATGGAAGCACCGGCTGAAACTCTCTAATGATCCCACAAGCTGTCTGAACAACCCTAATCCCCAATTAAAATCCACTTTTCCCTCACAAGCTACTTTCTTGATACGATCCACAATTGTTTTTTAAAACAGTTTGTAACAGAACCAACTAGAGGAAACAACCTGCTTGACTTGGTTTTTCCCATCAAGGAATCACTAATTAATAATCATGAGGTTAATGATGAGCTTGAGGAAAACGATCACAAATCACTCAGTTTCAATATACTATCAAGGAATTACCTTAATAACTACAACGAAGTCAATGTCCCTGACTTCCGATTTCATAGGACTGAGAAATTACCTGGGTGAGGTAAACTGGTGTGGTTTGACTGGTCCTTATCCTGTGGGTCAGGTAAATGGTGATGGATGCCAATATGCCATTTTTCAAAACATAGTTCAATCTGCCCAGACTTCTTACGTTCCAAACAGGAATATTAGATCAAACAAAAATTATTCAGAACAGATAAACAGTTGATGATAACATCTTATAGGGGAGAGAGGTACTTACGAAGTTAAAAAGATAAATTAAAAAATGAATGAGAAAAGCCAAAAGGATTATGAAGTTAAAGTTGCAAAGAATTCGAGAACTGACCTAAAAGGTCAGAGTAAGATCAGAGACAAGACTTAAAAGTTGTTCAGGTCATCTCACTGATATGAAAATGTTGTGTTAATGGGAGATTTTAACTTTAGACAAATTGATTGGAACAATGAGACAGGTAATCTCGAGTCTAGTGACTTTCTTGATACGGTTCAGGATTGTTTTTTAAAACAGTTTGTGACAGAACCAACTAGAGGTAGCAACTTGCTTGATTTGGTTCTTGCCAACAAAGAATCACTAATTTATAATCTTGAGGTTAATGAAGAGCTTGGGGAAAGCGATCACAAATCACTTAGCTTTAATATATCATGGAATTACCCAGGTAACTGCAATCAAGTCTCTGTTCCAAACTTTCGTGTTGCCGACTTCATGGGGCTGAGAAATTACCTAGGTGGGCTAAATTGGGATGACCTGACTATGGGTCAGGTAGGTGGTTTTGGTTGCCAATATGACGTTTTTCAGAGCGTAGTTCTAGCTTCCCAGACAACCTTTGTTCCAAGTAGGGGAAAATTTGATCTAACAAAAATGATCCTAAATGGATGAACAATAGATTAAAACATCTCATTGGTCAAAAGAGAGGCATATATAGGCGTATCAAAAGAGGGGGTGGACAGATAAGAAATCAATATTTTCAATTAAAGAGAGAATAAAAAAAGAATAAGAAAAGCAAAAGGGATTATGAGGCTAAGGTCGCAAGGGATTCGAAGACTAACCCAAAAGGGTTCTTTCAGGTATACAGAAGTAAGATTAGGGACAAGATAGGCCCACTTAAGAGTAACTCAGGACAAATCACGGACAGTGATAAGGATATGTGTGAAATTTTCAATACTTACTTCCTCTCAGTTTTTACTCAGGAAGATACTAGCGGAATTCCAGAAATAATAAATTATGTAGAACTGGAAGATAATAGACTATGCTCGATTGGGGTAACTAGTGACATGGTCCTCAGACAAATAGAGAAATTAAAACCTAACAAATCCCCAGGCCCTGATGAACTGTTTGCAAGAGTTTTAAAGGAATGTAAAGAGGAACTTAGCAAACCTTTGGCAAATCTTTTCAATATATCACTACAAACTGGCATAGTGCCAGACAAGTGGAAAAGGGCAAATGTAATACCTATTTACAAGGCAGGTGACAGGTCCTTAGCTTCGAACTATAGACCAATAAGCCTTACCTCCATAGTTGGTAAATTTATGGAATCAATAATTGCCGAGGCAATTCGTAGCCATCTTGAAAAGCATAAATTGATTAATGAATCTCAACACGGTTTTACTAAGGGGCGTTCCTGTCTTACGAATTTACTAACTTTTTTCACTAAGGTGTTTGAGGAGGTAGATCATGGTAATGAATATGATATTGTGTATATGGACTTCAGTAAGGCTTTCGATAAAATTCCACATCAGAGGCTACTGAAGAAACTTAAGGCACACGGAATAGCAGGAGAAATTTTTTCCTGGGTAGAGGCATGGTTGACAAATAGGCGGCAGAGAGTTTGCATAAATGGAGAGAAATCAGAATGGGGGCGCGTCTCAAGCGGTGTTCCACAGGGGTCAGTTTTGGGCCCCTGTTGTTTACAATTTACATAAACGACATAGATGAGGGAATAAATAGTAACATAAGTAAATTTGCTGATGACACCAAAATAGGTCGTCCAATTCATTCAAATGAGGACATTAGAGCACTCCAGGATGATTTGAATAGACTGATGCAGTGGTCGGAGAAGTGGCAGATGCAGTTTAATGTAAACAAATGCAAAGTTCTAAATGTTGGGCAGGACAATAACCATGCCACATATAAGCTGAATAATGTAGATCTTATTACTTGTGATTGCGAGAAGGATTTAGGAGTTCTGGTTAGTAGTAATCTGAAGCCAAGACAACAGTGCATAAGTGTTCGCAATAAAGCTAACAGAATCCTTGGCTTCATATCAAGAAGTATAAATAATAGAAGTCCTCAGGTTGTTCTACAACTCTATATATCTTTGGTTAGGCCTCATTTAGATTATGCTGCACAGTTCTGGTCACCGTATTACAGAATGGATATAAATGCACTGGAAAACGTACAAAGGAGGATGACAAAGTTGATCCCATGTATCAGAAATCTTCCCTATGAGGATAGACTGAGGGCCCTGAATCTGCACTCTCTAGAAAGGCGTAGAATTAGGGGGGATATGATTGAGGTGTATAAATGGAAAACAGGAATAAATAAAGGGGATGTAAATAGCGTGCTGAAAATATCCAGCCAAGACAGGACTCGCAGCAATGGTTTCAAGTTGGAAAAGTTCAGATTCAGGAAGGATATAGGAAAGCACTGGTTTGGTAATAGAGTTGTGGATGAGTGGAACAAACTCCCGAGTACCGTCATAGATGCTAAGACGTTGTGTAGTTTTAAAAATAGGTTAGATAAATACATGGGTGGGTGTGGATGGGTGTGAATTTGGACCTGACTAGCTTGTATTACCAGGTCAGTAGCTGTACTAATTCCTTAAGTGGAAGTGACCTGACCAGGTGGTCGGCTGACCAGGTGGTCAACTAGACAATTATATGAGTGGGTGCGGTTGGGTGTGAGTTGGTCCTGACTAGCCTGTGCTAGGTCAGATGCAGTGTTCCCTCCTTAAGTGAATGTAACCTGACCTGGCTGGGTCGGGGCTTAAGCCGTTGGAGATTTGGACCTGCCTCGCATGGGCCAGTAGGCCTGCTGCAGTGTTCCTTCTTTCTTATGTTCTTATGTTCTTATATGGACGAAAATAAGATGTGCACGATCAAAGTCACTAGTGACATTGTTCTTAGACAAATACGTACATAGATTTAAACCTAACAAATCCCTGGACCCTGATGAACTGTTCTCAAGAGATATAAAGGAATGTAAGGAGGAACTTAGCAAACCATTGGCTAGTCTTTTCAACGTATCACTACAAACTGCCACAGTGCCAGATAATTGGAAAATGGCAAATGTGATATGTATCTACACAGCAGAAGACAGGTCTTTAGCATCGATTTATAAACCAATTAGCCTAACCTCCATCTTGGGAAAATTGATGGAATCAGTAATTGCCGAGGCTATTCGAAGCCACTTTGAAAGACAAATTGATCAATGAATTTCAGCACGGTTTTACAAAAGGGAATTTCTGCCTTACGAATTTACTAACCTTTTTCACTATGGTATTTCAGGAGGTAGATCATGGTAATCAATATGATAATGTGTATGTGAACTTCAGTAAAGCTTTTGATAGAGTTCCACATCAGAGATTGTTGAAGAAAGTAGAGGCATATTGAATAGGAAGAGATATTTTTTCCTGGACAGAGGTGTGGTTGACTGATAAGCAACAGAGTTTGCATAAAATGGTGAGAAATCAGACTGGCTACGTGTCACTAGCGGTGTTCCACAGGAGTCAGTGTTGAGCCCTTTGTTGTTCATCATATACATAAACGATATAGATGAGGGAATAAATAGCGAAATAAGCAAGATTTGAATAGACTGATGCAGTGGTTGGAGAAGTGGCAGATGCAGTTTAGTATGACAAATGCAGAGTTCTAAGAATTTGAAAAGAAAATAACCATTATGATTATAAACTAAAAATTGTAGATCTTACTCTTAATGCGAAAAAGATTTAGGAGTTCTGGTTAGCAGTACATAATCTAAAACCAAACAACAATGCGTAAGTGTTTGCAAAAATGTGAATACAATTCTGGCTTCATATCAAGAAGTATAAATAACAAGGGGTCCTCAGGTTATTCTTCAACTCTATATATCGCTGGTTAAGCCTCACTGAGATTATGCTGCACATCTCTGGTCACTGTATTACAGAATGAACATAATGCGCTGGAATACGTTCAGAGAAGGACGACACTGTTGATCGCAAGTATCCTACGAGGATATGGTGAGGGTATTAAATATGCACTCTCTAGAGAGGCGTAGAATTAGGGGCAATATGATTAAGATTTATATATATATATATAACAAAAGTAAGTAAAGGGAATGTAAAATATCTAACCAAGACAGGACCGGCAGCAATGGGTTCATGTTGGAAAAAAATAGATTTAGAAAGAATTTAAGCAGGTCTTTGTTCGGTAACACATTTGTGGATGAGTGGAACAATCTCCGGAGTAACGCCATTAAAGCTAGAACCTTGAGTAGCTTTAAAAATTGGTTAGACAAGTACATGAGTGGGTGTGGGTGGGAGCGAGTTGAATACGTATATCTTGGACCAGTAGGCCTGCAGCAGTGCTCCGGGTGTGAGTTGGACATGCGTACCTTGGACCAGTAGGCCTGCAGCAGTGCTCCGGGTGTGAGTTGGACATGCGTACCTTGGACCAGTAGGCCTGCAGCAGTGCTCCTTCTTTCTTACGTTCTTATGTTTTTATAAGTTCTGGTTTATATAAGATGTAATCTCCTGTCAAAAGCTTTACGTAGATCAATAAACAGGCCCAATAATATCCCTTATTTTCTAGAGCTGAGTAGACAGAGTCTAGTATCTTCATAATAGCATGATTAATACTTCATCCTGGCCTTTAGCCAAATTGGTATCTGCTCATATATTATCTTTTCAAATAATTTAGATAATAATAAAAAGGTATGGGCGTTGTTAGTTTATAGTTGTTGATTTCAGATGGATGTTCACCTCTTTGGATCGTGAAAAACACCTGCTTGATTAAATATATTAGGGAAAGTCTTGGTTTCAAGAGATTTACTAAACTAAGATGTAATGTATGTTCATAACATATGAGGAGTTCTCTTTAATATGGTTAATTATTTGCTTTGTTTTTGGTGTGTTTAATACTGCCGTTACCTCTGAAGAATTAGGTGGGACAGATTGAAGGAACCTTTATAACCGTTACTGACGTAGTCACTAAACTGGGCAATGGAATTTGGCATTTTGTTGGCAAGATTAGTAACAATAGCTAGGAACAAGTTTAAGATTTATTTTGTGTCAGAAATTTGGACAGGAGGATTTTAAGGTCAAGTCAGTATAATTTTTTTCATCTTAGCTGAAGTTCAGAAATTGAGATTTTTTTTTCATTTCTTGATATCGCCATTTATTTCTTTAGGTCAGTTAGCGCCATACAATTGTTAATTTATCTTTGTATGTGGTAAGGGTTGATGTATATCCCCTTGCTATTTCTTAGGGAATTAAGACCCATTCTCTACTGTTTTTCAAAGTTACGTTTCTTGACAATGGATGTGAGAATGACGTTGGCTACCCACGGGTTACTGACTCCCTTTAGTTTTTAAAAAACAATGCTTATTATAGAGGCATTATATTTTTTGAAGGAAACTTGGACACATAAGTGAATAACTTGATGATTTTGAATACTCTCTGCCAACTTCAATCATAATAAAATTATATACTGATACCTCATCGTGAAGCCAGAATGAGATCATATTAGTATGATTCTTTGTACACAGACATTTATAACTACAGACCTGGTTAAAAGACAGGTGATACTGCAAAGGCTTGGTTGAGCCTTTCGGCTCTGGTGATTGAAAGGAGGAAGGAGGAAGATGGTGGAAATAGAAAGGAGGAAGGTGGTGGAAATAGAAACATCAACGGACAGCGAAGGGACTCAAGGAAAGGAAGGAGCTACAGCGTCTCTTGCAGAAGTAATATCAGGCCACCAGGAGATAATAAAGGAATCAACAAAGGAGATGCTTAAATCAGAACCAGAGATAAGGCGGGAAAAGAAATGGGGAAAAGAGAGGGAGAGGTCAATAATTATTCGTGGGCTTCAGGAAACTAAAGGGGCGACCTATGATGAAAGAAGGCGTTGGGAGGAAAAAGAGACTGAGAGCATCATTGCAATAACTGGAGAGAAGAACATGTCCCAGGTAACAAATATTCACAGAACTGGGGGGTATTCGAGGGAAAAAAATCGCCTGGTCAAATTAACTTTCAAGACAGAAGCGGTACAGAACAGGATACTACAACAGAAACCACTGTTAAAGGACTCTCGAAAATATCAGTGAGTGTACCTCGACCATGACTGAACACAAAAAGAATGGGAATAGCTAAGAGTGAGAGTAAGAAAACACCAGTAGAAGGAAAGAGACAGGGCAAGCATTGACAGACAGGAAAACTCAGCCTGAGGGTGAACAACAGACAAATGCTCATATAACCATCTCAACCCCTACTACACCATACCAACCAAACAATAGCCAGAAACAAACCATACTCCACAGACCCCCCACCCCCCAACAATAATACCACTTTCATAGCAGCTTTTCATAATATCCTGTCCTGCCTTCCACACCCTTAGTCCACACACCATCACCTCCCTCCTACCAAAATAAAGTACTGGAAAATAAGCTGAAGGTGTGGTACACCAACGCAGATAGAATAACAAATAAAATTGAGGAGTAGCAAGAACGAATCATTGAGGCATCCTCGGACATCAAAGCACTCAAGGATACAAAGCTCACAGGGATGATAACAAATACAGACTTCTTTTTACACGGTAGTACCTCCCGAATGGTTGCTGTCTACCAACCTATTACATACATAATATATATATATATATATATATATATATATATATATATATATATATATATATATATATATATATATATATATATATATATATATATATATATATAAACAAAATGCAGAAGTACTGTGAAAAGAATAGTGAACTTCCAAGCGCTTTCGTGATTTCTCACACACATACACACACACATACATACATGTATATGCTAACAAACAACTCCAGAGAGAATCTTGAGTCCGTTTATTCTCTTCTCTGAGGATAAGGGTCCCCAGTCCATTTCTAAAAAAAATATTCAGATGAATGTGTGTGTGTGTGTGTGTGTGTGTGTGTGTGTGTGTGTGTGTGTGTGTGTGTGTGTGTGTGTGTGTTGTGCGCGCGCGCCTGCGTGCGCAATAAAAGTTACGTTTAGGTGGAAGAGTCTATGCAGAGATAATTATTAAAATGCATGCTATTATTAGAGTATTTAACAGAATTAAGTTTAACAGTGCACTGAAGCTGGTTGTAATCCTGTTACCATGGTCACGGCGTCAGTTAATGATCGGCCAGGACTGGCGAGTCTCATAACTTCCTCTAATTGTATGCCTCTACTTAATCACAAGTTCAATTTATTTTCTCTGCAAGGTTTTAGAATCACCGTTTTATGATACATAAACGTAATCTGACGTTTACCTAAAAATAAGTTTTATTTTGGGAACTAAATTAGTGTCGTGGGGTGAATGGATGTGAGGCTTTTGTGGTAGATTAAGGCTGGTATGGGGAATGGGAGGATGAAGAAAAGTTGGTGAGGGTGAATGAAAAGTTTGTCAGGGTGAATGAAAAGTTGGTGAGGGTGAATGAAAAGTTAGTGAGGGTGAATGAAAAGTTGGTGAGGGTGAATGAAAAGTTGGTGAGGGTGAATGAAAAGTTGCCTTATGGCTGGAGGAGAAGGTCAATGGGAGGTACGTAGGTTTGTGGCGGTATATGAGATGCTTTTTTAATAAGGTTTAAAGCATATCGACTACATGAGGCTCATTAAGGCTTCATGTAACCAGTTCCCCACCAGTCAAGAATAATATAATCCCTAAAATAGCTATTAAAATAACCCATCAGCGTATACAGAATGAGAGACATATACCTCTTGGCGCATAAATCCTGTGGGTGTATGAAAGCTGGTAAGTTTATATTTAGACCTCATACATAAAGTTGTGATTTTGTGTATTAACCAGAGAGGTATAACATCTTGTAGGTGTGAGGAAGAGCCAGATGTGAGTGTGTGGGGAGGTGCGTGAGGCTGTGGGTAGAATGAAAGGTGATAAACCAGGTGGGATTGACGGGATCATGACTAAAATATTAAAACCAGGTGGGGATATAGTTTTGGAATGGTTGTTGATTTTATTTAATAAATGTATTAAAGAGGGGGAAGGTACCTAGTGATTGGCAGAAAGCATAACTAATTCCTTTGTATAAATGTAAAGGGGACAAAACACAGTGTAAGAATTATAGGGGAAAAAGCCTGTTGAGTATATGTGGTAAGGTGTATGGTTTAGTTATCATTGAAAGAATTGAGAGTAAAACGGAGAGTAGGATCGCAGATGAACATGGAAGCTTTAGAAAGGGTAAGAGGTTTTCGTTGCATTCATGGATTTGGAAAAGGCATATAATAGGGTGGATAAGGGAGCAATGTTGCAGATGTTGCAAGTGTACATAATAGGTGGTAGGTAACTGAAAGCAGGTAAAATATTTTACGAGGATAGTGAGGAGAGATTATTTCCCTTTGATGCGTGATGTCACCACCGAAGTTCAATATATTTATAGATGGGGTTGTAAAAGAGGTGAATGCTCGGGTATTGGCAAGAGGTGTAGAATACAAACATAAAGAATCTAACACAAAGTGGGAGTTGTCACAGATACTTTTTGCTGATGACACTGTGCTTTTGTGAGATTCTGAAGAGAAGTTGCAGAGGTTGGTGGATGAGTTTGGGAGGGTATGTGAAACAAGTAAATTCAAAGAGAATATAAGAAAGAGTAAGATGAGGAGGATAAATAGGCAAGAAAATATTGGATACCAGAGTATAGTTGTACCAACGCTCTTTTATTGGTGTGAAGCATGGGTGGTGAATGTTGCAACAAGGAGAAGGCTGGAGGCAGTTGAGATGTGTCTGAGGGCAATGTGTGGTGTGAATATAATGCAGAGAATCCATAGCTTGGAGATTGGAAGGTGGTTTGGGGTTTCTCAAAGTATTATCCAGTGGGCTGAGGAGGGGTTGTTTAGGTGGTTCGGATATTTAGAAACGATGGAACGAAATATAATGACTTGGAAGGCCTATAAATCTTTAGCTGAAGGAAGGCGGGGTAGGGGTCGTCCTAGGAAAAGTTGGTGGCAGGGGGGTGGAGGAGGTTTTGTGTGGGAGGGTCTTGGACTTTCAGCAAGCGTCTGTGAGCGTGTTACATAGGAGATAGTGGAGACAGATGGTTTTTATTACTAGACGTGCTGTTGGAGTGTGAGCAAAGAAACCTTTATGAAGAGATTTAGGGAAATCGGTTAAACGGACTGGAGTCCTAGGGGTAGGAATTACAGTGTCTGTGCTCTGAAGGAGGGGTATACTTTCAGATATGTTACAGTTTTTGAACTGTCGTGTAGGCACACCTCTGGCAAGAGAGTAATGGAGTGAATGATGATGAAAGTGCTTCTTCTTTTACAAGTCACTCTGCCTCGGTAGGAAAACGGCCGACGTGTTAATAAAACAAAATTGTAATAGTGAGATTTAATAAACTAGAATTTAACCTAGAATAAACTCTCTGTAGTCAAACAATATGACTTATTTTCTTTGGAGGAATAGTTAGCTTTTGTTGATTGATGAAGCTGGTTGTGGTGTATTGGAGGGGAGAGAGCTGGTGGAGGTGGAAGTGGCTGGTAGCGTTAATTGGGTGACTCTTGCAATAATAATAATAATAATAATAATAATAATAATAATAATAATAATAAATAATAGTAAGAATAATAATAATGAATAATAATAGTAAGAATAATAATACATAATAATAGTAAGAATAATAATAATAAATAATAATAGTAAGAATAAATAATAATATTAATAATAATAATAATAATAATAATAATAATAATATTATTATTATTATTATTAATATTATTGTTATTACTTCTTCGAGTAAATGATACAACTATTACAAACCTAGCTGACATCATATATAAAGCCCCAGGCTATGCAGAACATTTCGGGGAACTTAATGTTAATCTTGTCCCTAAGGATGTGACCCATAAGAGTCGGCTAACACCCAGGTTCCTACGTACTACTAGGTGAACAGGGTCAGGAGGTGTAAGGAAACATGCCTAACGTTTCACCAGTGCCGGGATCGATTCCGGACCCTCACTATGTGAGCTGAGGACGCTATCATCCAAGGGGAAAATGGTGGGGTGGATGGCTGTAGTCAGCTGAGAGGGAAGTGACCAGTGTGATGGTGGGAGTCAGGGGGTACGCACGTCCCACTCAGCTTCTCAACTCTCAGTATTAACTCTTGTTATTCCTATTTCGTTTACGGGTTTCAGCTTTTTGATTAATAAGGGTTTACTGTAGTGTGTAGCTTAGATTTTCTGAGTAAAGGTAAAACGCAGTGCATAACCCTCTGTGGAAGGTGGCTACAGGTGGTGATGGCTTTCTGTGCTGCTAATACCTCCGGCTGCTGACACGTCCTGGTGCTGACACCTCCAGGTGCTGACACCTCCAGGTGCTGACACCTCCAGGTGCTGACACCTCCAGGTGCTGACACCTCCAGGTGCTGACACCTCCATCTGCTAGTACCACCAGCTGCTGACACCTCCAGCAGCTGACACCACTTGCTGGCGACGCTATCAGCTGCTGACATCACTAGCTACTGACATACTGATAATATCAGTGGCTGACAATACCAGCAGTGAACACCATACCCTGCTGACCTGCCACCACTAACAACACTACCAAGGACAAGCAATGTACTCTAACGGTAAGTAGTTCATTACTCTTGTAAATATAATTATTGGATAAACACAATTTGATAAAACAATTTACAGTTCACCTTTAACTTCGAAACTTACTAAGTACAAATGTGTGTTTTCTTGACAGAGGTGGTATCATCACCAGAGTGAAATTTTAATGACTTAAATGTATAACTGTACATGAATAATTCGCATGATCTTTCCTAAATATATATATTTCAGTAGCTTTTAATTCTGCTGCAAGAGTTATCCATTTTATATAGCTTAATTAGGGATATTATTATTCAATATATTATTCAGCTATAAAGCCTTTGTGTTGCTGAAAACGTATAGTTAAGGTTTGTCTGACCTCGGCAGCAGAAGACAGCTATTTTAATATATTCCTTCAAGCCTTGATGCCGGTGAGTGACTCTTGATACAAGGAATTAGAGTTACCCTCCTCTTCTTCAAATTAAATCTGAGTATAATCCGTTCCAAGGCGCTGTATGACTCTCTGGTTCAGCGGTTCCCCATTAAAATTAAAATGTCTTAAGGTTCCCACCAGACCTTGGAAGATATTCCCTCACCAGTCACTCTGTACTCCAGACCATAGTGGATTTTCTCTCTCTCTCTTTCTCTTTCTCTTTCTCTCTCTCTCTCTCTCTCTCTCTCTCTCTCTCTCTCTCTCTCTCTTCTCTCTCTCTCTCTCTCTCTCTTTTCTTTCTCTCCCTCTCTCTCTCTCTCTCTCTCTCTCTCTCTCTCTCTCTCTTCTCTCTCTTCTCTCTTCTCTCTCGTCTCTCCTCTCCTACCAGTCCAGGGGATACTTCTCCTCACTCGTCTCTCTGTCCACCAGACCATGGGGGGATACTACCTTTATCAGACCATGGGGGATCCTCTCTCCACCAGACCATGGGGATACTCTCTCCACCAGACCATGTGGATACTCTCGCCACCAGACCATGGGGACACACTCTCCACCAGACCATGGGGACACACTCTCCACCAGACCATGGGGACACTCTCTCCCACCAGACCATGGGGAACTCTCCACCAGACCATGGGGACACTCTCCACCAGACCATGGGGACACCTCTCCACCAGACCATGGGGACACACTCTCCACCAGACCATGGGGACACTCTCCACCAGACCATGGGGACACACTCTCCACCAGCCCATGGGGATGTGCCCTTTTCAGTTGCATTCATCTAAACTTGTCATTCTTTATCTTTACTTAAAGAATTGTCTGTCTAATTATCCTAAACAAATCATACTAAATGAAACACATGAGTTACAGGAAGAAAAAACACTCGTTTGAGATAGTGTAAGACACGTGTCTTACAGTAAAAGACACGTGTCTTACTGCACAAGACACGTGTCTTACTGCACAAGACACGTGTCTTACTGCACAAGACACGTGTCTTACTGCACAAGACACGTGTCTTACTGCACAAGACACATGTCTTACTGCACAAGACACATGTCTTACTGCACAAGACACGTGTCTTACTGCACAAGACACGTGTCTTACTGCACAAGACACGTGTCTTACTGCACAAGACAGTTATCCTACAGTATGAATCAAGTGTCATATCAGACATTTTTACTCTATACGTAGTGTCTCACTGTATTATAATAAGTATCTTACCAAATAATACAAGTGTCTTACAGTAAAAATAACGTGTCTTACAGTGTAAGACACTTGGCTTATCAGACACATGCCACATTTTAATAGACACATACCACACATTACAATGTATACATAATGCAAATAAACAACTCATCCATCAACTTACGTGCTCTGGGATGCCAATACCGGACTCCAAAACATAGGACATTGTTTTTTACGTTATTGACTGTTAATTGCGCGTACATATTGGTTAATTTGCGCAATTCAAACTTAACCTATCATATGATAGATACGTCTCATAGTGTGACATTTCAATATCTAGCATACAGAGTAGACCGTACTAATCTGTCACCTACTGCTAAGGGTGAGTAATTTCTTCATCACACACCACCTTCTTATCTGTTATAAAGTGTCAGGTACCACCCAAGGAATCATAATTTATACCTGACCCTGACGACACCAAGTGTTAGAAGGAATGACCTCCCTATATGCCTCCTTATATGCCTCCCTATATGGAGTATATTGCAGTATTTGTGGAAAAAGATTCCAACATTAAATGACGGCTGAGGTAAACAAATGCACTCGCCACCGCGGCTGGATAAAACTAAAGTGGAAGGTCATATATGGATTGGTTCAAAAATACGCGGATAAAAATCAAGGGATGGTGCAGAAATACGCATCGAAGGTTCACAATAGACTCGTGCAAAAAATTCACGTCAGTGACTAATAATCGGCAGTAGTAAAAATACACGTCTAGAGGTATCAACCATAATGTTGCAGAAATACGTTTCGAAGAGAAAGGAAAGATTTAAGACATTTATGCAACTGACACTCAAAAAAGTCCCCTTACGGAAGAAATTCCGCAATTCCGAGGAAAACGCTATGTACACAGTTAATCATAAATCAGACACTACAAAAGAACTAAAATTATTAGTAAATTTACTGGAGAATCCTTGAAAGATGCAGACGCTTAAATCTTTCTGGGTGAGTAAAAAGAGAGCGGATCCCTAAACTTACAAACCAGTGTACACACAAGAGACGAAAAAATACATAGGTGTAAGAGGTGGCAGATAGGAATAAAAGAACGTACGATCAAACAAAGGAAATTAAAGTGAAGTAAAGGGAGACAGGCAGAAGTCAGTGGAAGCGTAATAAAACAAAATTAGGGGAGACAGGAAAGGATTAATTAAGGAAGGTTGACAGGGGTAACAGAAGGAAAGCAAGAGCAAGGGAAGGCAGACAGAAGTATTCCGTTACAGAGTAAGAGGGAAAATACGAATGGAGAAAAGGAAGGCAAGATAAGAGCAAGGAAAGAAGCAAGGGAAGACATACAGGAGTAAGGGGATGAGAGAGAAGTAAGGGAAGGTTTACCTAAAAATCGAGACAGGAAAAAGTTAGAGGAAGCAAGAATGGAGTAAGGAGAGACAAGAATAAAGTAAAAGAGACAAGAAAAGAGTAAGAAAAGGAGTAAATGATGATAGTTAAAGAGCAAGTGGAATCGGGTAACAATAAACGAGAGATAGATAGTGAATAAGAGAAGACAGATAAGAGTAAGGGGAGTAAGGAGAGAAGTCAAGTATGGAGTAAAATGATTCAAGTAAGGAGTAAATACAAGCTGGTAAGGAGAAAACGGAACTACGTAAAAAGTAAGAAGAGGAAAGAGAATTCGGAAAAAATATAATTAAGATGTCAGAGGAAGGACAGTTGAGTTGATTTTGGCATTCAGAGTGGATGGGACAGAATAGAAGCAAAAATCTAGGGAGATAGGAAGGAGGGGTCTTGAGCGTCCCATGAAGGGTTGGATGGAGGGTGTGAAGGATGTCTGAAGAGGTAAGACAAGAGAAGAGAAGATTTTGTTCATATTTTTAACCCGGACAGTTAGGCACCTAGAATAACCCAGGAAAGTCAGTGCGTCATCGAGGATTGTCTGTCTTATTTCCATTATGCTCCTTCAATCTTGTCCCCCAGGATGCCATCCACACCTGTCGATTAACACCCAGGTACCTACTTACTTGCTTGGTGAACGAAGACAGCAGGTGCAAGGACACACGCCCAATGTTTCCACTTGACCGGGAATCGAACCACGGACACTCAGTGTGTGAAGCGAGAGAGTTGCCTACCAGGGTAGCGGCTTAAGCACCCAGGAATCATGTACGAGCGTGTTTGATCGGAGTAAGCAGAGCTAATTGCTTTTTGCTATTTGATGTGTTGTTGTTAGAGAACGATCCAGGTAACATTTATGAGAGGATCCAGGTAACATTTATGAGAGGATCCAGGTAACATTTATGAGAGGATCCAGGTAACATTTATGAGAGGATCCAGGTAACATTTATGAGAGGATCCAGGTAACATTTATGAGAGGATCCAGGTAACATTTATGAGAGGATACAGGTAACATTTATGAGAGGATACAGGTAACATTTATGAGAGGATCCAGGTAACATTTATGAGAGGATCCAGGTAACATTTATGAGAGGATCAGTAACATTTATGAGGATCAGGTAACATTTATGAGAGGATCCAGGTAACATTTATGAGAGGATCAGGTAACATTTATGAGAGGATCCAGGTAACATTATGAGAGGATCAGGTAACATTTATGAGAGGATCCAGGTAACATTTATGAGAGGATCCAGGTAACATTTATGAGAGGATCCAGGTAACATTTATGAGAGGATCAGGTAACATTTATGAGAGGATCAGGTAACATTTATGAGAGGATCCAGGTAACATTTATGAGAGGATACAGGTAACATTTATGAGAGGATACAGGTAACATTTATGAGAGGATCCAGGTAACATTTATGAGAGGATACAGGTAACATTTATGAGAGGATACAGGTAACATTTATGAGAGGATACAGGTAACATTTATGAGAGGATCCAGGTAACATTTATGAGAGGATACAGGTAACATTTATGAGAGGATACAGGTAACATTTATGAGAGGATACAGGTAAACCAGGGAAGTACGATGCCTACACTCTCAACGAGGAGTGAGGATACTGTATTTCAAAGAGGCATTTGAATTGTGATGACCTCATACATGTGGCAAGAAAACTAAAGAATTAATGATGGAGAATATTTTTTTATTTTGGGAAACCCTACCTTGGTGGGAGACGCCAGCGTGATTAAAGAATGTTGTGGAGTAAAGAGTGGCAGTTAATGAGTAAGGGGAGGTAGACAAGGAGTAAGGGGGAGGAGGTAAGGAGTAAAAGAAGGCGAGTAAAGAATAAGGGGAAAGAAATAAGGAGTAAAGGGAGGCGGATAAGGAGTAAGCAGACGCAGGTAAAGATTAAAGGGAGGATGGTAAGAAGTAGAGGGAAGCAGTGAAGGAGTAAAGGGAAGTAATTAAGAAGTAATGGAAGGGAGGAAAAGAGTAATGGGAAGCAAGAAAGGAATAATGAAAGGCGGCTAATAAGTAATGAGGGGCAGTTAAGAAGTAAGGGGAGGCAGGTAAGAAGTATGAAGAGGCAGGTAAGAAGTATGAAGTAGCAGGTAAGAAGTATGGGGAGGCAAGTAAGAATTATGAAGAGGCAAGTAAGAAGTATGGAGAGGCAGGTAAGAATTATGAAGAGGCAAGAATAAGTATGGGGAGGCAGGTAAGAAGTATGGGGAGGCAGGTAAGAAGTGTGGGGAGGCAGGTAAGAAGCATGGGGAGGCAGTTAAGAAGTATGGGGAGGAAGGAAAGAAGTATGGAGAAGCAGGTAAGAAGTATAAGGAGTCAGGTAAGAAGTATCAAGAGGTAGATAAGAATTATGGAGAGGCAGATAAGAAGTATGGAGAGGCAGGTAAGAAGTATGGGGAGGCAGGTAAGAAGTATTGGGAGGCAGGTAAGAAGTATGAAGAGGCAGGTAAAGAGTATGGAGAGGCAGATAAAAAGTATGGGGAGGCAGAAAAGAAGTACGGGGAGACAGTTAAGCATATGAGAAGGGAGGTAAGAAGTATGGAGAGGCAGGTACGAAAAATGGGGAAGCAGGTAAAGAGTATGGAGACAGGTAAAAAGTATAGAGAAGCAGGTAAGAAGTATAGGAAGGCAGGTAAGAAGTATAGGGAGGGAGGTAAGTAGTATAGAGAGGCAGATAAAAAGTATGGGGATGCAAGAAAGAAGTATGGAGAGTCAGGTAAGGAGTATGGAGAGGCAGGTAAGAGGTATGGGAAGGCTGGTAAGAAGTATGGAGAGGCAGGTATAAAGTATGGGGAGTCAGGAAAGAAGTATGGGGAGGCAGGTAAGAAGTATGGGGAGGCAGATAAGAAGTATGGGGAGTCAGGTAAAGAGTATGGGGAGGCAGTTAAGAATATGGGGAGGCAGGTAAGTATGGAGAGGCAGATAAGAAGTATGGGGAGGCAAGTAAGAAGTATGAAGAGGCAAGTAAGGAGTATGGGGAGGCAGGTAAAAAGTATGGGGAGTATGGAAAGAAGTATGGGGAGGAAGGTAAAAAGCATACGGAGGAAGGTAAGAAGTATGGGGAGGCAGGAAAGAAGTATGGGGTGGCAGGTAAGAAGTATAGTGTGGTAGGTAAAAAGTATGGGGTGGCAGGTAAGAAGAATGGGGAGGTAGGTAAGAAGTATATGGATTAAGGTAAGACGTATGGAGAGGCAGCTAAGAAGTATGGGGAGGCAGGAAAGAAGTATGGGGAGGCAGGTAAGAAGTATGAGGAGGAAAGCAAGAAGTATAGGGAGGCAGGAAAGAAATATGGGGTGGAAGGTAAGAAGTATGAGGAGGCAGGTAAGAAGTATGGGGAGGCAGGTAAGAAGTATAGGGAGGTAGGTAAGAAGTATGGGTGTCAGGTAAGAAGTATGGGGAGGCAGGTAAGAAGTGATGGGAGGCAGGTAAGAAGTATACGGAGGCAGGTAAGAAGTATTGGGAGGCAGGTAAGAAGTATAGGGTTTCAGAAAAGAAGTATTGAGAGGCAGGTAAGAAGTATAGAGAGGAAGGTAAGAAGAATGGGGAGGCAGAGAAGAAGTATGGGGAGGAAGGTAAGAAGTATACGGAGGCAGGTAAGAAGCATGGGGAGGCAGGAAAGTAGTTTGGGGTGATAGGTAAGAAGTATGGGAGGCAGGAAGAAGTTGGGGGCAGGTAAGAAGATACGGAGGAAGGTAAGATGTTGGGAGGCAGGAAAAAGTATGGGGAGGCAGGTAAGAATATGGGGCGGCAGGAAAGAAGTATAGGGTGATAGGTAAGAAGTATGGAGTGGCAGGTAAGAAGAATTGGGAGGCAGGTAAGAAGTATACGGAGGAAGGTAAGACTCTTGTATGGGGGAGGCAGGAAAAAATTATGGGGAGGCAGGTAAGAAGTATAGGAAGGCAGGTAAGAAGTATGGGGTGTCAGGTAAAAAGTATGGGGAGGCAGGTAAGTAGTGTTGGGAGGCAGGTAAGAAGTATAGGAGGCAGGTAAGAAGTATACGGAGGAAGGTGAGAAGTATGGGGAGGCAGGAAAGAAGTATTGAGAGGCAGGTAAGAAGTATAGAGAGGAATGTAAGAAGTATAGGGAGGAAGGTAAGAAGTATGGGGAGGCAGGTAAGAAGTATGGAGAAGCAGGTAAGAAGTATGGGGAGGCAGGTAAGATGTAGAGGATGGTAAGAAGAATGGGGATGCAGGCAAGAAGTATCGGGAGGCCGGTAAGTAGTATGGAGAGGCAGGTAAGAAATATGGGGAGGCAGGTAAGAAGAATGGGGAGGCAGATAAGAAGAATGGGGAGGCACGAAAGAAGTATGGGGATTCAGGTAAGAAGTATGGGAGGTAGAAGTGGAGAGGAGAGAAGCATGGAGAGGCAGGTAAGAAGTATGGGGAGGCAGGTAAGAACTATGGGGAGGCAGGTAAGAAGTATAGGGAGACAGGTAAGCAACACAGGGATTCAGATGAAGATGAATGGAAGGTAAGAAGTAAGGGAAAGCAGAAACGAAGGAAGAGGAGGCAAGGAAAACAAGTAAATGAAAAAAGGTATGACAATGTAGGAATGAACCAAAGGGTGGCAGGTAAGAAGGGAAGTCCGGCAAGGAATAAGGGTATAGAGTCAAAGGTAATTGGAGGGTGTAAGCGGCGAGGGGAGACAGGTATGAGGTAAAGTCAGGAAGGTTTAGGAAGTCATGTGAGGGGAGTAATGTAATGACAAGTTAGCGTGAGAGGAAGAGGCGCACGGCCCGCGCGTGCTCATCATATATACTATTTAAGGATTACGAATCCAATCATTGTTGTTCCTTGTGTCTCTTCCTGTTTGCGTGTCTCATTGTGTGTGTGTGATCATACCACCTAGAATACATAAAGGCTGTTAGTTACATTTAAACATGTTTCATGTTGTCAGTTTGTGTGCATACATGTCTCATGTTCACGATCATACCCGTGCATACATGTCTCATGTTCACGATCATACCCGTACATACATGTCTCATGTTCACGATCATACCCGTGCATACATGTCTCATGTTCACGATCATACCCGTGCATACATGTCTCATGTTCACGATCATACCCGTGCATACATGTCTCATGTTCACGATCATACCCGTACATACATGTCTCATGTTCACGATCATACCCGTGCATACATGTCTCATGTTCACGATCATACCCGTGCATACATGTCTCATGTTCACGATCATACCCGTGCATACATGTCTCATGTTCACGATCATACCCGTCATACATGTCTCATGTTCACGATCATACCCACATACATGTCTCATGTTCACGATCATACCCGTCATACATGTCTCATGTTCACGATCATACCCGTCATACATGTCTCATGTTCACGATCATACCGTGCATACATGTCCATGTTCACGATCATACCGCATACATGTCTCATGTTCACGATCATACCCGTACATACATGTCTCATGTTCACGATCATACCCGTGCATACATGTCTCATGTTCACGATCATACCCGTCCATACATGTTTCATGATCACGATCATACCCATCCATACATGTCTCATGTTCACGATCATACCCGCACATACATGTCTCATGTTCACGATCATACCCGTCCATACATGTCTCATGTTCACGATCATACCCGTACATACATGTCTCATGTTCACGATCATACCCGTCATACATGTCTCATGTTCACGATCATACCCGTCCATACATGTCTCATGTTTCACGTCATATCCATACATGCTCTGTCACATAACATGACATGACATGTTCACGACCGTCCATACAGGCAGTCTTCACATCTACCCTCAAATGTCTCAATTCACGATCATACCTGTCCATACATGTCTCATGTTCACGATCATACCCGTCCATACATGTCTCATGTTTACGATCATACCCGTGCATACATGTCTCATGTTCACGATCATACCCGTGCATACATGTCTCATGTTCACGATCATACCCGTCAATACATGTCTCATGTTCACGATCATACCCGTGCATACATGTCTCATGTTCACGATCATACCCGTGCATACATGTCTCATGTTCACGATCATACCCGTCCATACATGTCTCATGTTCACGATCATACCCGTGCATACATGTCTCATGTTCACGATCATACCCGTCCATACATGTCTCATGTTCACGATCATACCCGTGCATACATGTCTCATGTTCACGATCATACCCGTGCATACATGTCTCATGTTCACGATCATACCCTGTGCATACATGTCTCATGTTCACGATCATACCCGTGCATACATGTCTCATGTTCACGATCATACCGTGCATACATGTCTCATGTTCACGATCATACCCGTGCATACATGTCTCATGTTCACGATCATACCCGTGCATACATGTCTCATGTTCACGATCATACCGTGCATACATGTCTCATGTTCACGATCATACCCGTGCATACATGTCTCATGTTCACGATCATACCCGTGCATACATGTCTCATGTTCACGATCATACTCGTGCATACATGTCTCATGTTCACGATCATACCCGTGCATACATGTCTCATGTTCACGATCATACCGTATACATGTCTCATGTTCACGATCATACCGTCATACATGTCTCATGTTCACGATCATACCCGTGCATACATGTCTCATGTTCACGATCATACCGTGCATACATGTCTCATGTTCACGATCATACCGTGCATACATGTCTCATGTTCACGATCATACCTCGTACATACATGTCTCATGTTCACGATCATACCCAGCTGTACATGTTCTGTACCATCGTCTCGTTATGTTCACGATCATACCCGTACATACATGTCTCATGTTCACGATCATACCCGTGCGTACATGCAAGGTGTTTGTTAAGAGGGGTGAGGTGCATTAGTAGTGCGTGTCTCGTCTTCATTATTATAATTTGTTATTTTGCCCATGGATTCGACCCCATAATAGTCGACTATTTAAAGGTAAACATGGGCAGCAGGTGTCAGGAGAGTTGCCCATATATACCGCTTGGTTCTTTTGGTTTAAAAACGACTTCTCTAACCCGTGAACCACAGCTCACTGGTTATTATGCTTCCTGCCTTTACCTCTTTATTTCCTTAACCTCTACCCCTTTTGAATGTCAATTCCTAAATCTTCCAATATTTCCAGGCTAAGCACTCCATCATCTTATTCCATGTTTTAATGTTTTTCCCCTTTGTACTGCATGTAGTAATTTTCATCCCTGCATAATCTTCTCCCGTGTAGTCTGACCTGTTCCTTTACCCTCCTGCGCTCTTCTGATTTTGTTACTCCAGAAAGTCGAAACTCGGTACTCTGTAGGTGCATGCAGCCAGCTGTATTTCACATTCTCTTAAAAGTCACGTGTACTTTAGAAGACACTCAGAGCCAGTCTTCCTGTATTCGTCATGATCTCATGTGCCTTTTTTCATCACGGGTTCTATTTCCATGTATCCGTTCGTCTTCCCGGTTCCATCAGCTTATTTCCGTATAGTTGAACATTCCCATGATCAGGAAGTTTACCGTTTCTGCTTCTGCCATTTTGTTTCTCATTGCCCTATTGTATTCTTTTTCTCTGTCATTTACTGATTGGTGACCGTCAGTAGATTCCTGTCACTACTACCTTGGGTCTTCCAATATTTAGTGTGTCTACTAAGCTCACTTAAATTTATCACGCTACACCCTTCTAAACTCTTGTTTTCTTTTTACCATCATCGAGGTGTATAAGTGGATGATGGCCATAAACAAAGGTGATATTAATAAAGTACTGAGGGTGTCGAACCAGGTAAGAACCAGAAATAATGGATTTAAGTTGGATAAATTTAGATTTAGGAAGAACATAGGTAAGTACTGGTTTTCGAACAGAGTTGTGGATGCGTGGAACAATCTTCCGAGTAGGGTGATCGAGGCTAGGACCTTGGGTGGCTTTAAAAAGAGAGAGGACAAATATATGAGTGGGAGGGGCTGAGTTTGATTGGTGTCGTGGGTACGGGAGTAAATTCTTGGGTAGTTTAGGGTAGGGGTGGTTTTGTATGGGCCAGTAGGCCTTCTGCAGTGTTCCTCCATTCTTATGTCTTGTACTCAAGTTCCATCTTTCTCTCCTCAAAACGTGAGTAGTTAGTGAGAGTATGAAGAAAGAATGACTAAATTAATACATAGCATTAGAAATCTTCCGTATGAAGAAAGATTGAAGACCATAAAATTACATTCACTTGTAAGACGAAGAATGAGGGGAGACATGATCGAGGTATACAAGTGGAAAATGGGTATTAACAAAGGGGATATAGATAAGGTCTTGAGGATATCTCTCCAAGAGAGAACCCGCAATAATGGATTCAAATTAGATAAGTTTAGATTTAGAAAGGATATAGGAAAGTATTGGTTTGGAAATAGGGTAGTTGATGAGTGGAACAGTCTGCCTAGTAGGGTTATTGAAGCAAGGACCTTGGGTAGTTTTAAATTTAGGTTAGATAAATTCATGAGTGAGAGGGGTTGGATTTGAGTGGGAATTACACATGAGTAAATATAATTTTCAAAGCTTATTTCTTGGGTAGCATTGAAGTATATAGGTTGAACAAATATTCTGTTAGTGGGATGGAATGTGAAGGACCTGCCTAGTATGGGCCAACAGGTCTGCTTCAGTGTTCCTCCTTTCTTATGTTCCTATGTTCTTAAAAGTGAGAGAGTCTACTGGGTGAGAATGAGGGAGTGTAGTGGTAAGAGATAGTGTAGTGGGTGAGTCAGATAGTGTACTGGGTAAAACGTGGATGCTTTATAAACATCTAGGTATACTATATTGTGGGAACTTTTTCATGTGTTTTCGTCTATATTTAACTGAAAAATTTAAGTAGGCTTTGGTCATGTTTTTCTTGCAATACATGTTGGTTCACAAATAATAAGTTGTTATTTTCCAGAAATTGTACTATCTTGTCCCTAATGATAGCCTACTTTTGCTAGCCAAATAAGAGTGGAGTTATCCTCTTCCATAGTTTCATTTTTTTTCAGTTTGTATTATGAACTTCGATTAAATTATTAATGCTGATATCTCGGCGCATTTTTTCTAAACTTTTTTGTTTTGTAGGTGGGAATCAATATATATTATTAATTTGAATCTACGAGTTTGTGTTTATTTAAAATTAGATAATGTTGTGGTCACTGTTACTAAATTTTTCTTCTTACTATAAAAAATGGATAAGGTCGATCAGACCAATGTCTAATATGCGAGACTGTAACCCATATGTAGACAGAAACAGGTAAAGAATGTTTTCTGTTTATTTCGACAAGTGAGGTTTTGATAAATTAGACACATGTGCAACACTTGGGTATCTTTAATGAGGAAACGTTTCGCCACACAGTGGCTTCATCAGTCCAATACAAAGGAGAATCGTGAAGAACAGGAGGAGTTTGAGGTAATCAGTCCCTCAGCCTTGAGTCGATGTAATCAGTCCAACAATCTTGAAAAAACTGATGGATTGATTACATCGACACAAGGCTGAGGGACTGATTACCTCAAACTCCTCTTGTTTTTCACCATTCTCCTTTGTATGGACTGATGAAGCCACTGTGTGGAAAAACGTTTCCTCATTAAAGATACCCAAGTGTTGCACATGTGTCTAATTGATCAAGCTGTCGGTTCTCTGAACCATTCATCTACATAACTGAGGTTTTCATCAGAAATATAAGGTAAAGAAGAAATCATTGTTATATAGTGACAATGTACAGGTGACCTGACACACAAGTGATGACATAATCATAAGTGATATATCTCTTATCCGCGTCTATAAGAGCCTCAGTTACACATCGAAATATACAGTAAACTTATTTTTCTTATTTTTTTGTCAATATGTGGATTACGGATTCCCATCGACGAATGTTCATTCTGGCATGACGCTGACCAGACGTCCAGTGTTAGATGTTTTAAATCCTCCTTTAGTCATGTCTTTTTGGTCCCTGTAATTGCTTCAGTGTATATTAAGGGAATTAAGTTACCAATATATTGCTGTCTATTTTTTATTAATTATTGATTTAATTTCTTCTTGGAAGAGGTTATATATTTCCTAAGTTTACTTTGGGGATGATAAACTGCACCATAAATGTTTCCTTCTCATTGCAATAAATTTCGGCAGATACATTTGTTTGTGTAGGACTTTTATCCCGACCAGTGTGTTGTAAATACGAGTATAGTTGTTCATGTCTGGGTATTTTGTTTTTGTTGTGCAATCCTTGTTGAAAAGATTTTATCAAAGTAAAACTATATCTTCTGTAATATAACAGATGGAATTACACCAAGATTTACTCAAAACAGTAATATATTGACCCTCTAATGATACAATTTGTGGATATTTCGCCCATGTTTAAGATATATTTCGAACATCTGTATAAATTATTTTATCATTCTGGAATTATTTCTGGTTGGATTATTAGTTTAAATTCTTGGTTACCTGACGTGAACTAACCTCATTCTCTCTCCTTCCTCAGTGTCTCCTCCTCCATTTTTTTTCTCCATACTTTCTTAGACACGTTGTTTAGTAATTCTAATAAACTCTCTCCAAAGTTCTTTTTTCTCTACCCAGCTTCAAGTCTATGCAGTACTAGCTTGTATCAATGTTGAAACTTCTCCATTTTTCCACATTTTTTCTCCATATCCTTACTGTGTGTAAAAGAAAACATCAAACCTAGACAAGAATCCTCTGATGACAAGTCTCCTTTAGTTTAGTTTATTTGTTCTCTTATTTTATTTTATCTCGCGAGAATCTTTTATGATCTGTTCTGCTTTGAATAATTTTTGCAGACATGGTCTTAAAATTCGTATCGAGTAAGGTATTGTTTTCTCATCAAACTTGTCTCGTAAATCCTTAGTCTTCGTCCCTGTGTAACATTTATCTCTCCTGTTTTGGCTTTGACGTCTATAACACACTTCTGTATTTTGAAATTTTACAATGGAGATCCCAACCACTTGTGGTTAATCCTGGAGGATTGATTCCCGCATTTCTTAGAGGCGATTTATCAATACCTCAAAAGCATTGCATAACATGTAAACTGCTACGAACTCTATAGGTTAATGGCCATTTTCACTAACTTATATCTCCTGTTAATTTCTTATGCTCAAGATTCAAGCTCTGTAATTCTGAACATTGGTTTGTCAGTTTTTAATGTAAACTGAACTGTGACCTGACTAATATCAACCTTCAGCTTAGCTACACTTTTATACATAGCATTTAGGTTGTGAGGAAATCCATGAAGAATTTTCAAGAGCACTAGATGCTCTCAGTATTTTGCAGGAACAATCTAATGAATCATTATATTATTAATCTTGGAAAAATATCTGTGAGCAACTTATTAAACAAAAGTTCGAGAGAGTGAGAGAGAGAGAGAGAGAGAGAGAGAGAGAGAGAGAGAGAGAGAGAGAGAGAGAGAAGAGAGAGAGAGGAGAGGAGAGAGAGAAAAGAGAAGAAAAGAGAGAGAGAGAGAGAGAGAGAGAGAGAGAGAGAGGGGAGAGGAAGAGAGAGAGAGAGAGAGAGAGAAGATATATATATATATATATATATATATATATATATATAGTATATATATATATATATATATATATATATATATATATATATATATATATATATATATATATATATAGAGAGAGAGAGAGAGAGAGAGAGAGAGAGAGAGAGACTGCGGGTGTGTGTGTACTCATCTATATGTACTCACCTATATGTACTCACCTATATGTCGTTGCAGAGATCGATTCACAGTTCCTGACCCAGCCTCTTCGCTAGTAGCTATTAGGTCACCCTCGCTCCCGGGTCCAAGAGTCGTATCGTACCTCGTATTAAAGCTATGTATTAATCCTGCCTTTGATACTTCACTCTCCAGATTGTTTCACTTCCTGACATCTCTAAGGCTGAAGAAATACTTCCTAACATCCCTATGACTCATCTGAGTCTTCAACTTCCAGTTGTATTTGCTTGTTTTTTTTTATCCCATCTCGGAAACATTCAGGCCCTGTCCCCCCTTTTCGGTTCTTCTCAGTGTTATCATGTCATCAGGTTGAGAGTCCTTAACCTCTCCTCGTTGGACATGCCCCTCAGCTCCGGGACTAGTCTCGTTGCAAACTTTTGCACTTTCTCTAATTTCCTGGCGTGATTAACCAGGTGTGGGCTCTATATTGGTGCTGCATACTCCAGTATGGAATTGAAGTGCACGTTGTACAGTGTAGTGAATGACTCGTTACTTAGACGTGGAAACGCTATTTCTTAGGTTTGCCAGGCGCCCATATGCTGCAGCAGCTATTTTGTTGATGTGCGCCTCAGATGTGCTTGATATGATGCTCACCCTATGATCCCTTTCCTTGAGTGAGGTTGGCACCCTTTGATTCCCGACCCTGTACTCCGTTTACGATCTTCTTTGACCAACAGTAACAGCCTGGTTGATCAGGGCCTGATTCACCATGAGGCCTGGTCACAGACCGGGCCGCGGGGGCGTTGACCACGGGAACCATCGCCAGGTATACTCCAGGTATACCTTCCCCAAGTTTCATGACTTTTCACTTGGTGGGGTTAAACTCCAGAAGCCATTTGTAGGATTAGACTTGCAGCCTGTCCAAATCCCTTTGTAGTCTTTCCTGATCCTCGTCTGCTTGTATTCTCCTTATTAATTTCACGTCGTCTGCAAACAGCGGCACCTCTGACTATTCATTCGTCATGTCATTCAAATACAAAGGAAACAGCACCAGCCCTAAGAGTGACCCTTGCTGAACTCCACTCCATACATCTGCCCACTCCGATACCTCGCCATGTTCCATCACTCGTTGTTTCCTTCCTCTTAGGTATTTTCTGATTCATTGCACTGCTTTTCTGTTATTCCTGCATGCTCCTCTAGTTTTTGTACCAGTCTCTTGTGCGGTACTGTGTCAAAAGCCTTCTTACAGTTCAAGAAAAGACAATCTGCCCATTCCTCACTCTCCTGTCTTACTTCTGTTACCTTGTCGTAGAACTCCAGTATATCTGACACATGAGTTTCTATCCCTGAATCCGTGATGGTTGTCATGAATGATCCCATTCCCTTCTAGATGCCCAACCACTCTTCTTCTATTCATCTCCTTGACTTTACATACTAAACATGTCAGTGAGAATAGTTTGTACTTTAATGCTGCCGATCTGTTTCATTTCTTAAAAACTGGGACTACATTTGCTGTCTTCCACTCCTCTGGTATTTGACCTGTTTCCATAGATTTCTTGTTAATGGCTCCCTCAATCAAGAACCATGGAGAGCTATTATCTGGTCCTACCGCCTTCGAGGTATCTAACTCACATAACAGTTTAATAACATCCTCTCCGGTTGTGTGTATTGTGTCCAACACTTGCTGGTGTTCCCTACCGCCTCGGTTTGGTGTAAGCCTTTCTGTCTCCTCTAAGAATACCTCCCTCAGTCTCGTGCGGAGCTCTTCACATACTTCCTGGTAATTCCATATGAGCTCTCCACCTTTTTTCTTCAGCCTGATTACCTGGTTCTTGACTGTTGTTTTCCTCCGGATGTGGCTATATAACATCTATGAGTCAGATTTGGCTTTCGATGTTGTGTCATTCTCAAATTGTCGCTTGGTCTCACTCCTTATTCATGTATATTCGTTTCTGGCTCTTGGACCCACCTCCTTGTCTTCTTGAATTCTTTGTCTTATATATATATTTCCCATGCTCTAGCGCACTTCATTTTGGACTCACTACACCTCTAGGGAAGACAGTGGGCTCACGCTGGTCTTCCCATTCTTCATATTTTCCATGCTGGCGAACTTCTCCTCCGCCTCCCTGCACTTTGTGGCCACATGTTTCATCATTTTATTTACTGTCATTCCATTTAGATATCTTTTCCTCTGCACCTCATATGGAAATTGCCTCATGCCTGATAAGCAGTGACACTTCTCCCACCCTGTTCCCTATGTCTTATCTCAGGATGTGATAGGCATTTAACAAGATCGCGTCAGTTATCATCTATGGAAGCTTTGTCTCTGTGAGTGCTTTCATGTCTGGGGATGCCTCCACGATTCATACATGCCACTCCAAATTCTAATTTGTTTTTCCATCTGCACCTAATCCATATATCACCTATAATGACGGATGGTAGTAGTTATGAGTTCATTACAAAAAAATATATAAGGAGATACAAGCAGCATTCACACAGCGATGAGCAGCTCTCCCGAGTATCGCCTGAGAATGAGGTGCCTGCTGGGAATGCAAGCTGAATTAATTAATAGGCACACGGTCTAATGTCAATCTGTGACGTCACGCGAAAAGAAAAACATTACCCACAATTTTATAAAGTTACCATTATTATATTTTATCATAATCATCATGCAGGATGACAGTGTTACTGGATAACATGATAAAACGAACAAACTGTTAACTCATTAGCTGCACGAAGCTGCCTCAACACAGCCATTTTAATAATAACACAAACACGAAATGTTGCTTCTTCCTTCCTAGTTAAATTACATATTAAAATAACAGCTGTTCTGTGTTCGAATGCTTCAGTAATAATTGTACACGAACACTGGTTGTGCACTGAAATGTGTTTATTTTTCATTGTATAGACAATTTAAGTTCACTTTAATTTCAGTGAATGGATAAATCTATTCGTTATTTTTAGTGTACAGATGAATTGTAGCATTACTGTGGACAGGTGAATTGCAGCATTAATTAATAGGCTTACGCCCACAGTAAGCTTTAAGTTGTAAGAAATATGATAGATGAGCTAAGATTAATTGCAAGTGCAGGAAACATAGATATTATTGCAATAACAAGAGACCTGGCTCAATCTGAAAGATAGAGAGATGCCTTCTGAATGTCACATACGAGGCTATAAATTATTCCACACTGATAGGGTCAACAGGAAGGGTGGTGGAGTAGCGATGTCAGAGACAATTTAAACTGTTGTGTTAGACATGATATAAAATTAGAAGTGTCAGCCACTGAACCTGTTTGGTTACAGCTTCTTGAGGGCCGTGTAAAACTTATTTTGGGTGTGATTTACAGGCCCTCAAATCTTGATAGGGAGTGCAGTAAACTTCTATGGGACGAAATTCACAAGGCGTCTAAATATGAAAATGTTGTGTTAATGGGAGATTTTAACTTTAGACAAATTGATTGGAACAATGTGATAGGAAATCTTGAGTCTAGTGACTTTCTTGATACGGTCCCGGACTGCTTTTTAAAACAGTTTGTGACATAACCAACTAGAGGAAACAACCTGCTTGACTTGGTTCTTGCCAAGTTAATGATGAGCTTGGGGAAAGCGATCACAAATTACTTAGTTTCAATATATCATTGAATTACCCACAGTGATAAGGAAATGCGTGAACTTTTCAATGCCTACTTCCTCTCAGTTTTTACTCAGGAAGATACTAGCAAAATTCCAGAAATAATAAATTATGCAGAACAGGACGATAATAAACTATGCACTATTAGGGTAACTAGTGACATGACCTCAGATAAATAGAGAAATTAAAACCTAACAAATCTCCAGGCCTTGATGAACTGTTTGCAAGGGTTTTAAAGGAATGTAAAGAGGAACTTAACATACCTTTGGCTAATCTTTTCAATATATCACTACAAACTGGCATAGTGCCAGACAAGTGGAAAATGGCAAATGTAATACCTATTTACAAGGCAGGTGACAGCTTCGAACTATTGACCAATAAGCCTTACCTCCATAGTTGGTAGATTCATGGAATCAATAATTGCCGAAGCAATTCGTAGCCATCTTGAAAGGCATAAATTGATTAATGAATCTCAGCACGGTTTTACAAAGGGGCGTTCCTGTCTTACGAATTTACTAACTTTCTTCACTAAGGTATTTGAGGAGGTAGATCATGGTATTGAATATGATATTGTGTATATGGACTTCAGTAAGGCTTTCGATAGAGTTCCACATCAGAGGCTGTTGAGAAAACGTAAGGCACACGGAATAGGAGGAGAAATTGTTTCCTGGGTAGAGGCATGATTGACAAATAGGCAGCAGAGAGTTTTCATAAATGGGGAGAAGCCGGAGTGGGGGCACGTCACAAGCGGTGTTCCACAGAGGTCAGTGCTGGGCTCCTTGTTGTTCACAATTTACATAAACGATATAGATGAGGGAATAAATAGCGACATAGGCAAATTTGCTGATGACACCAAAATAGGCCGTCCAATTCATTCAAATGAGGACATTAGAGCACTTTAGGAGGATTTGAATAGACTGATGCAGTGGTCGGAGAAGTGGCAGATGCAGCTTAATACTATAGACAAATGCAAAGTTCTAAATGTTGGACAGGAAAATAACCATGCCACATATAAACTAAATAATGTAGATCTTAATATTACTGATTGCGAAAAGGATTTAGGAGTTCTGGTTAGTAGTAATCAGAAACCAAGACAACAGTGCATAAGTGTTCGCAATAAAGCTAACAGAATCCTTGGCTCCATATCAAGAAGTATAAATAATAGAAGTCCTCAGGTTGTTCTTCAACTCTATATATCTTTGGTTAGGCCTCATTTAGATTATGCTGCACAGTTTTTGTCACCGTATTACAGAATGGATATAAATGCACTGGAAAACGTACAAAGGAGGATGACAAAGTTGATCCCATGCATCAGAAATCTTCCCTATGAGGATAGACTGAGGGCCCTGAATCTGCTCTCTCTAGAAAGGCGTAGAATAAGGGAAGATATGATTGAGGTGTATAAATGGAAAACATGAATGAATAAAGGGGATGTAAATAGCGTGCTAAAAATATCTAGCCTAGACAGGACTCACAGCAATGGTTTTAAATTGGAAAAAATCAGATTCAGGGAGGATATAGGAAAGCACTGGTATGGTAATAGAGTTGTGGATGAGTGGAACAAACTCCCGAGTACCGTCATAGAAGCTAAGACATTGTATAGTTTTAAAAATAGGTTAGATAAATACATGAGTAGGTGTGGGTGGGTGTGAGTTGGACCTGACTAGCTTGTGCTACTAGGTCAGATACCGTGCTCCTCCCTAAAGTGAATGTGACTGACCTGACTAGGTCAGGGCATTGGCTTAAGTCGGTGGGAGAATTGGACCTGCCTTGCATGGGCCAGTAGGCCTGTTGCAGTGTTCTTTCTTATGTTCTTTTATTTTTATTATTTTTTTATTAACACATCGGCCGATTCCCACCAAGGCAGGGTGGCCCGAAAAAGAAAAACTTTCATCATCATTCACTCCATCACTGTCTTGCCAGAAGGGTGCTTTACACTACAGTTATAAAACTGCAAATTTACACCTCCTCTCAGAGTGCCGGCACTGTACTTCCCATCTCCAGAACTCAAGTCCGGCCTGCCGGTTTCCCTGAATCCCTTCATAAATGTTACTTTGCTCACACTCCAACAGCACGTCAAGTATTAAAAACCATATGCCTCCATTCACTCCTATCAAATACGCTCACACATGCTTGTTCTTATGTTCTTATAATATGACGGCTTCTGGCCAGGTAGTGGAAGGGTCGCCACCGACGATTAGGTTTATTTTACCTATTCTCTCGTCACTATTATGAGAGAAAATGGATCTTTCCGAGGTTAAACTGTAATAGACACTCGTAGCTTATGAAAACTGAAAAAAAAAAAAAAAAATTCGGGACCATAATTTTTAAAGGGGTGGACCGGTAAGCCAGCGGAAGGCCTCGGTTAAATGACCAAAAGCTCCAACGGCGGGTCATCATCTGACTAAGATCCGCGTCAGGAAACACTTGTCCTGTTTCCTGACAAACCTTACCTAACCTAACCCGAGTACTTGGGCAGTCGCGCGTTTGGGCCATTATCTCGGAAGTAAGTTATTTACCTTTGTGGTGGAATCCCAGGATTAATAATGAACGAATTGACGTGAAAAAGAATGATTGGTTTACAAGAATCAATGTACCTTTTTGAAGTATCCCAAATATTTTCGATTTGTGTGGGGTAAAAAGGCCGATATCTTGCTAAATGTCAAACAACTTATAAACTGTATTTTTTTTGAGAATGAAGGTAAGCATTATTACAGGATTGGTACATTGGAAACGATGGAATTAGTAGTGTTCTATCAGCAGAAAGTGTCAAAACCACTTTTCCAAGTAACACTTCGGAGCAATCCCCTGCCAAATGTAATTTTTAGTAAATTTTGCCTTTTTCATTTGCTTTTTGTCGGATTGTATTGAATCTTTATCAAAGCATGGTCGATATAAGTTTCTAATAGTACACCCAAAATGAACTCAGTCGGCCAACAAATAAACAAGTCGACCACTTGTGGTGACGGGGCCTCTAAGGCACACAGGCAAATAGCTGCAAGTGCAAGTAGTCGCTAATTGAAGCTAAAATGATCTACTTGCAACAGAATACGGTGAACACAAAATTATTAAAAATATATGACATATAAAAAGCAAATGCAAGAGATTAAATGTACACACACTCTGTAATAAAGGAATTATTGTACTCAATTTTTCAGAGAGTAATCATGAAAAATGTAATGGCACACAAACACAATGGAACAAATGCAAATAAATTTGAGCAAAATTCAGTGAATGACTCAGAGTAACCTTCAAGAACAACATTGCAAGGTTGGCAATACGTAGTACACACGTGGCTGTGCAAGGATTGCCTTAAAGATAATTGATACCCCAGCTGGTGCAAACAAGTAAAAACAGAAGAAATAAATTGACTTGTCCACAAATAGTTAACAACAACTGCAGTTGTTAACAAAAATTGCATTAGTTAATAACTGCAATAGTTAACAAAAACTGCAATTCAGCTTAAAAGAGATGAATAAATGCAACATAAAAAGTAATTAGGACACAGGCTATAAATTAACACACAATAATGGTAGGCACAGATAATAATTAACACCAAAAATATATGAACACATGAACACTGGAATATCATAGAAAAAATATTTGGTAGAAACTTCTGAAAGGTGTTTGGAAGCTTAACTGGCAGAACAATGTAAAATTACTGGTGTGTAATACTGCAAAATAATAAATAAATCACAGGAAGTAGTGTGTGCGTCAGCAAGGTGCTGAATCTCGGTACAGGAAACAAAAAACAAATTGTCACGATTTCACTAGGAAATGCTAGTAAGTCACTGCATTAACAGACGTGGTGGCTAAAGCTCTCGCTTCACACACAGAGGGCCCGGGTTCGATTCCCAGCGGGGTGGAAACATTTCGACGTGTTTCCTTACACCTGTTATCATGTTCACCTAGCAGCAAATAGGTTCCTGGGATTTAGTCGATTGGTGTGAGTCGCATCCAGGGGGACAAGATTGAGGACCCCAATGGAAAAAAGACAGTCCTCGATGGCGTACTAACTTTCTTGGGTTATCCTGGGTGGCTAACCCTCCGGGGTTAAAATTCCGAAGAAAATCTTATCTTTAAGAACGAGTGCTATTGATCAATAACAACACTGCGACTAGCGAAAGACTCGAACCCATGTTGTTTTGGCCCACCTCATGGTGAGCGAAAACCACATGACGCTCTAACCCACAGGACCACCAAATTCTAAACCTTGTTTGGTTTACTAGCCTCAACAAGCAGTATTTAATATTATTGTACCCACGAGTGAGTGGTATTGATCAATAACAACACTTCGGCTAGCCAAGGACTCGAACCCATGTTGTTTTGGCCCTCCTCATGGTGAGCAAAAACACATGACGCTCTAATCCACAGGCCCACGCAATCCTACAAGAATGTCGCATCCAGCCAAGCTAGGTGTTTTACCGCCATCCGAGGACATACGGTGGTGTGGGTGCCTGTGAGTTAATTTCATTCTCCTCCCTGTTTGGTGTACTAGCCCAACGAGCAGTATTTTATATTATTATTACCACGAATGATGACGGTAAAACACCTAGCTTGGCTGGGTGCTTCATTCTTGTAGGATATACTATATATATCGTGCCTAATAGGTAAAACTGGTAAATTAGCAAGCACTCAATTAAAATTAAATCCTTTCTAAAATTTTCTCTTATACGTTTAAAGACACATTTTTTTATATATATTAGTGTAAAAATTAATATTTTTTTTACAAAAAAGAACCTTAAAAAACTTACCTAACCTTATAATAACAAGCGCAATTTAATATAGTCTAATCTAACTAAATATATTTTAGATAAGTTTACAATAATTTAGTAAGAAACAAACACAATGAAATATATATTTTTTTCGTTAAGTGTAGAATGATTTTTGCGAAATTATTGCACACACACAAGTTTTACCTATTCGGCACTACGTGAAACATAAAAAAACTCAGAAAAATATGCTAAAAGGATATTTTATTGCATATTTCGACGATTTAGAGCAGTTTGGAGCTTTTTTTTACAAACCTAATTTTTTAGCTAAACTACGTAAACTGCAATTAAATTTTACGGGAAAAGTAAGGCAAATTTTAGCTATAAAATTGACGTTTTTCAGAAAGTGCTTGAGAAAGCCTTGAGCTCTTCGAAATATGAAAAAAATATGTTGTAGATAATTTTTCAGTAATTATAAGGAGTTTACATATTTAAAAAAAAAATCCAAGTAAAACCCCATAAAAATAAATATTATTATTGAATATTTCAATTTTTTTAAATACGTGAAACATTAAAAACTCAGTAAAATGTGCAAAAACGGCATTTTATTGCATATTTCGACGTTTTACAGAGGTTTGAACGCTGTTTAAAGGTTTGTGGAACACATCGTGCTCCACAAACCTTTAAACGATCTCCTATACAAATGGCTAAGCATTTGTATAGATTAGGGTATTTCTCTTAGAACACGTCGTTGTACATTTTACAAACCAAGTAGTTGCATTATAACTAGTAGAACACCTTGTGGAATACCTCTCATAAAACTTCACTTCATATAACACCTCCTGGAACATCTCATTGTATACCTCGTGGTCAGTCGCGTGTCGCAACTCGTGGAACAACACGTGGAAAACCTATTGTCACACCTCGTGGAACATTTGGTAATTCTGGTGGAACAACTCGTGGTTTACGTAGTGTAATACCTTGCGGTACACCTCGTTTATTTAAGACTCTGCATGCCCCCACTTTGACCATGATCTTGACTCATTCACCTCACCCACGTGAAGCTGACACACATGCGTGTTTACTGCCATTTCATCGTTGCAAAATGCTTAGATGCGTGTCAGTTCCTCGAGCAGTGACTCAGTAGACTGATTTATGTGTGTGTACAGGCCCAGTGTATCCGACCCTTTGAGTGATCTCACACACACAAATACAAACACACACGCGCGCGCACACACACAAACAAACACACACACACACACACACACACACACACACACACACTGCAGTATTTCCTACCTTTTTTGTGCCCACAATACTTGGTGCGATCCCAGAAATGTATCAACATATGTCATAAGGCCACCACTCGACCTCAGTTCACACACGAGAAAAATGCAAGGCAGTCGTGAAATTCTTATGCAGGCAATTTTAAAAATCTGTGTGAATAAGTTTTTTATATGTATATAACAAGACCACCATCCTCTTCCAGGCCTGTGTAATATGACCAGCTATATTGCCAGTGATGGGAATCACTAACCTAGGAAAGGTGTGCGGCCTCTGGCCGGTTCAGTGGAGGGAGTTGTTAAGGCTTCAAGCTAGAAATAACTAATGGTATGGTCTCGTGTGAGGAGAAAATGGATTGTAGAAGAAGCAGTTTGAGCAGTTTATATTATGAATATTTTGATAATGTGGATTTTAGGAGCATCATTCATCACTTAGATTCTGGTATAGATAATTAGAGGAGAAATTGTGAAAAGGAGAAGAGGAAAAGGGGAAAGATACAAACGAAAAATAATCTTAAAATATTTTACTCAAACAGTACAAGTCCCAAAAATAAGATGGATGAATTACGTCTTGTAACAGAAAAGGGAAATGTTTATGTAATTGCAATAATTGATAAACGGTTTAATTTGAAAGGTTGAGACGTAATCGCCAAATGTTGCCTTCAAGGGTTTAAGTTCTGCCATGTTTATAAAAATAACATTAAGGGGGGTGGGGTAGCGCTACATGTTCAAGAAAATATCAATTGTTGCATAAAAAAACAGGTATAAAAATCGATGGATTAAATAGAATCTGTATGGGCAGAATTTCTAAAAAGAGAAGAAAAATTAATTTTAAGTTTAATATACAGACCCTTAAGCTTAGACGGCGATGGAGGAAGACTTCATTGTGACGAAATATTTAGGGCTTCTAGGCACGATAATGTAGTAATGGTAGATTTTAATTATAGTCAAATTGACAATACTTCTTTGACCAGTAATCTGGAGTCCATTGACTTCCTGGAAGTAATTTAGAACTGCTTTTAGACGATATTTGTAGCATAGCCAATCAGAGGTAATTATTTGCTTGACCTGGCTCTGTCAAGGAAGGAAACACTCGGAAAAAATCTAGAGATGACTGAAGAGCTTGGTGCAAATGATCACAAGTATGTTACCTGTATTATTACCTGGGAATAAAGATAACACAGTAAAAGTCCCCAATTTACGTTCAACTAATATGTTGACGAAGATCATACAATAACGAAGGGATATGCGACTATGATTTCTTTTTCTTAATAACGTACAATGTGCTCATATTATATATATTCCCAAGGGAGAAATAAAGTCAAATAAAAATGATCACAAATGAGAGAAGAGTAATTTATAGACGTATCAAAATGGAACAACAGGTTCATATTTGACTGATGAAGCCTACCGTGTGGGCGAAACGTTTCAACAGTAAAGATACCCACCTGTTGCACATGTGTCTTAATCATCAACTTGTCGGTATTTTATACCATTTTCAACATATCATGGATGAGTTCAAACACTGTTAGAGGATGTGAAGACATAGAAGTGAGTGTTGGCACAGTCCCAGAGATGTTATTTACCACTATGAATGCCCAGGATCGTCGGGTACTACCTGTACACATATTGGACCTATGACATTTCTCCCAGCAGGAGTTACAACACTAGCTGTTATAACATTCGTTGACATTCCCTTGTAGCTCACACACACACCACTTTTATGTCTCCCACCCTCGTAGTGTTCACACATTCTACAGTGTCTCCCACCCTCGTAGTGTTCACACATACTACAGTGTCTCCTACTTTCGTAATGCTCACACACATTACTGTCCCTTGTGCATGTAGTTGTCTCACACGCTACTGGTTCTCCTACACATAGAGTGCTCACATCTCCTACCCTTGTAGTGCTCACGCACACTAACGTGTCTCCTATCATTGTATGCTTACACTCACTATAGTTTCTCCTGCCCTAATAACACACATTGCGGTGTCTCCTAACTTATCACTATTCACACTACTGCTTCTACTACTCATGTAGTGCTCAAACATACTATAATATTTCCTTCCTTGGCAGTATCATGAGCCCTAAGAAATATTTTCGACTAGTTTGTGAATATAGCACCGTGTCTTTTATGCTGACTATATCCAGACACTACTATGTCTCCTTTCCAAATAGTACTGATGTACTACCACGGGGTTCTAACCTGATAGTATCCATATCTCACCTTATCTACTGCTGTGATAGGGTCCACATGCACTACCATGTCTCCTACTCTGGTGTCGACACACTATTGTGTCGCCCTGAAAGTGCTCAAACTACTGTGGGTCCTACCCTGGTATTGTCGACACCCTACCCTTATATTGTAGAAAAAAAAAATATCTCCTATCCACGTAGAGTCCATACATAGCCTTGTATCCTACCATGATACTGTCAACAAATTACCATGTATCCTACCCTTAAAATGTTCATACTGTCTTGTTTCCTGTCCTGTTAGTCCCCAATACTCTACTGTGTCTCCTTTCTTGGTAGCGCTCACACTTGCATGTCACCTACCTTGAAAGTGTCGACACACTACCGTGTTTCCTACCTTGAAAGTGTCGATACACTACCGTGTTTCCTACCTTGAAAGTGTCGATACACTACCGTGTTTACTGTCATAGTACTGCTGACACACTACAGTGTCTTCCACCCAGGAAGTGTCAACACTATTCTGTGTCCGCAAACATGAGTAATCTTCCTAAATAATATGTTCTCCTGTGGTCTGGTGGTCCTCCTTCTCAGTAACAGTCTTACCACTCTATTAAAGGTTATCATCCTAAAATATTCTATCACATTATGAAATTTATGTGTTTAAGTTAATCAGCGCTAAGTGAAGATGAATTAGGTAGTCAGTTTCTCCACACATTATTTAATAAGTCTTGGTCACGCAAGCACAATGCTTACTGCCACAGCTTCCTTGTCCTCACTCAGCTGGCACAATATTCCTTACTACCACCACCCCCATTATCACCACCACCACTACTACCACCAATAAATAACACCATTATCAATACCACCACTATCACAACCACCATAACCACGATAATAACTTCCATCACCACCACCATCACCCCCATTGCCACAATCACTTCAATTACCACTACTCCTACTACTAAGTATATTATAACACAGCCATAATTACAACCACAACCATCATGGCTATAACTACCATCACCACCAACAGCACCAAAGTAACCACCATCACCGTCACCATTATCACTCCTACTAACACCACCACAATCACTACTACAGCCACCTTCACCATAACTAGCACTACTGCTACAATTAGCAACTACCACTGCCTCCACCAATGCCATCACCACCTTCACTACCACCAAAACCACAGCCACTGTCGTCACCAACACCACCTCTAACACCACCGCCCACACCACTATCACCGCCGCTAGCACTGCTGCATCTAATATCACCATCATCACACTCACCACCGCTATCAACATATTATAATAAACAATAACAAACCCAACAACAGCAACAAAAATGCCAGCAGTAGCAACATTTACAACAACAATAACCTCATCATCTACCACCACCATTACTACTACCACCACAATTGCCACCACACTCGTTTACAGCGCCACTACTATTACAAGTACACCCTTAACCACTACTGCAAGGTCACATGATCAAGGTTACCACCACCTCCAACACCTTTACTTCCTCAGGTCTAAAAATCATTTTTCTTTCCCACACCATCACCACAACCACCATTCCCACTACCATCACCACAACCACCATTGCCACTACCATCACCACAACCACCATTCCCACTATCATCACCACAACCACCATTGCCACTACCATCACCACAACCACCATTGCCACTACCACTACTACTTCCACCACCGTTACCAACACCACGTTAATCACACAGACCACCACTATCACCAGCAACACCACTGCATCAACACACCATCATTAATACCATCACTACCCTCTACATCCATTACTACCACCACCCCTAATACCATCAACCTCACCACTACAAGCACCGCCACCATAACAACAGTTATGATCACCACCACCAACTGCGCTATTAACAGCAACACCCCCTACTACTACAACCACCATCACTATAAGGAATAAAAAGACAATTCCGTCACTTGAACAACTCACAAATAACTCGCACATTAGAGAATTAAACTTAAAACTATTTTTCGGTCCGACTTGGAATATTGATTAGTGACACACGGAAGCGCGAAGGCAGGAAGCCAGTTTATATATGATAGGGGGCGGGGACTGGAGAGAGGACGTGGCCTGGTGGTAAAAGCTCTCGCTTCACAAGGTGTGGGTCCGGGTTCGATTCCCGGCGAAGGGGTGGAAACATTTGACGTGTTTCCTTACACCGGTTGTCTATGTTCACCCATCAGTAAAATGGGTACCTGGGTGTTATTCAACTGGTGTGGTCGCATCCTGGAACAAAACTGACCTAATTTGCCCGAAATGCTCAGCATAACAAGCGGCTTTCTATATAGTAGAATGTCATTGATGTCAGCTAGGCCTGTATACCTTGTTCATGTACTTGTAGTAAATGAAAGAGAGAGGTAGTGGCAATAGTAGTTGGTATGAGTAGTGACACAAGAGAGTGGAGAGTTGGAGACTAGCAAGGCAGAAGTAGTGGTGGTGGAGGAAGTCTAAGGGCGAGAAAAAAGAAACATTGCAGGAGAGCTGATGTCTCATGAGGATGGGGACAAAAACACGGGGAAAAAACTCATTGAACAAAAACACACTTAGGCAGTAGAAAGGAAAGGCAAAGAAAATATGGGAAAAGAGGAAAGGAGAGGAGGAGATAAAGGTCAGGTCATGTCACAAGTGTTCTGATGTTTGGAGCATTTGACAATGTAATGAGAAAGGAAGGATCTAGAGAGGCAAAGTCAGGACCAAAATTCATATTAGGAATGTTGTGTATAATGGATGCTTCAACGAGACGGCGACTATGAAGGGTAGACAGTTCTGGCAGAGAACCAGTTAGTAGGATGACTGTGTTCTATAACATGACAGAAAAGATCATTATTAGTGTCGGCAATTCTAACAAAGCTTTTATGCATTTAAAGTCTGTTAGAAAGAGAGTGGTCAGTTCCTCCATGGTACTGGAGAGGACAAGAGGAACAGGAACAGAGTAGACTCCGGAAGCTTAAAGCAGGAGAGGTCCCACCCTCTTGGTTCATTAGCTCTCCTGCAGTGCTCCTTATTCTTGTCTTTATCTTTGCTCCACTACTACAACTACTACTACTGCCTCGCTACACTCCACTCTGACTCTTATATCACTGCCCCTACCTACTACTTCTACATCTACTACTGCTTGTACTACTACTACTACTACAGCTACCACTACCTCCACTGCTACTACCTCTACTATCACAACTTCATTCTATTTCTTCCTTTCTCCCGTCCCCCTCCCCTCACGTGTATAAACTGCTTCCCTACCTTCGCGCCCGTGTGTGTGTGTGTGCTAGTTACCATTTTGTTCTAAGCACATGTCGATTAGACAGTAGGCCTGTTGTATGTGTGTGTGTAAGGAAACACTTCGAAATGTTTTCGCCCCGCCGGGAATCGAACCCGGGACCTCCGTACGTGAAGCGAGAGCTTTAGCCACCAGGCCACTGTGTGTTTGTGTGTGTGTGTGTGTGTGTGTGTGTGTGTGTGTGTGTGTGTGTGTGTGTGTGTGTGTGTGTGTGTGTGTGTGTGTGTGTGTGTTATGTGTGTGTGTGTGTGTGTGTGTGTGTGTGTGTGTGTGTGTGTGTGTGTGATTAGTTAATGGTCCAAGTCGGATCAAATCCTCGTCATAAGTTTCTTTCTCCAATGTGCGGATTATTTGTGTATCACCACTGTCAAGAGAACCACAACAAATACAACTTCACCCATCACTACTCTTACTACCACCACCGTCGCCCCTGCCTTCACCCATCACTACTCTTACTACCACCACCGTCGCCCCTGCCTTCACCCATCACTACTCTTACTACCACCACCACCGTCACCCCTGCCTTCACCCATCACTACTCTTACTACCACCACGTCACCCTGCCTTCACCCATCACTACTCTTACTACCACCACTGTCGCCCTGCCTTCACCCATCACTACTCTCTACCACCACCACCGTCACCCTGCCTTCACCCATCACTACTCTTACTACCACCACCGTCGCCCCTGCCTTCACCCATCACTACTCTTACTACCACCACCGTCACCCCTGCCTTCACCCATCACTACTCTTACTACCACCACCGTCGCCCCTGCCTTCACCCATCACTACTCTACCACCACCACCGTCACCCTGCCTTCACCCATCACTACTTACTACCACCACCGTCGCCCCTGCCTTCACCCATCACTACTCTCTACCACCACCACCGTCACCCTGCCTTCACCCATCACTACTTTTACACCACCACCGTCACCCCTGCCTTCACCCATCACTACTCTTACTACCACCACTGTCACCCCTGCCTTCACCCATCACTACTCTTACTACCACCACCGCTGTCACCTCTGCCTTCACCCATCACTACTCTTACTACCACCACCGTCACCCCTGCCTTCACCCATCACTACTCTTACTACCACCACCGTCGCCCCTGCCTTCACCCATCACTACTCTTACTACCACCACCACCGTCACCCCTGCCTTCACCCATCACTACTCTTACTACCACCACCGTCACCCCTGCCTTCACCCATCACTACTCTTACTACCACCACCGTCACCCCTGCCTTCACCCATCACTACTCTTACTACCACCACCACGTCACCCCTGCCTTCACCCATCACTACTCTACTACCACCACCGTCACCCCTGCCTTCACCCATCACTACTTTACTACCACCACCACGTCCCCCTGCCTTCACCCATCACTACTCTTCTACCACCACCACCGTCACCCCTGCCTTCACCCATCACTACTCTTACTACCACCACCGTCACCCTGCCTTCACCCATCACTACTTTACTACCACCACCGTCACCCTGCCTTCACCCATCACTACTCTTACTACCACCACCGTCCCCTGCCTTCACCCATCACTACTCTTACTACCACCACCGTCACCCTGCCTTCACCCATCACTACTCTTACTACCACCACTGTCACCCCTGCCTTCACCATCACTACTCTTACCACCACCACTGTCACCCCTGCCTTCACCCATCACTACTCTTACTACCACCACTGTCACCTCTGCCTTCACCCATCACTACTTTACCACCACCACCGTCACCCTGCCTTCACCCATCACTACTCTTACTACCACCACCGTCACCCCTGCCTTCACCCATCACTACTTTACCACCACCACCGTCACCCCTGCCTTCACCCATCACTACTTTACACCACCACGTCACCCCTGCCTTCACCCATCACTACTCTTACCACCACCACCGTCACCCTGCCTTCACCCATCACTACATTTTACAACCACCACTGTCACCCTGCCTTCACCCATCACTACTCTTACCACCACCACCGTCACCCCTGCCTTCACCCATCACTACTTTTACCACCACCACGTCCCCTGCCTTCACCCATCACTACTTTACCACCACTCACCGTCACCCTGCCTTCACCCATCACTACTCTTACCACCACCACTGTCACCCTGCCTTCACCCATACTACATTTACCACCACTCACCGTCCCCCTGCCTTCACCCATCACTACTTTACCACCACCACTGTCACCCCTGCCTTCACCCATCACTACTTTACCACCACCACCGTCACCCTGCCTTCACCCATCACTACTCTTACCACCACCACCGTCACCCTGCCTTCACCCATCACTACTTTACCACCACCACTGTCGCCCTGCCTTCACCCATCACTACTCTTACCACCACCACTGTCCCCCTGCCTTCACCATCACTACTCTTACCACCACCACGTCACCCCTGCCTTCACCCATCACTACTTTACCACCACCACCGTCGCCCCTGCCTTCACCCATCACTACTTTACCACCACCAACGTCACCCTGCCTTCACCCATCACTACTCTTACCACCATCACCGTCACCCCTGCCTTCACCCATCACTACTTTACCACCACTCACCGTCACCCTGCCTTCACCCATCACTACTCTTACCACCACCACCGTCACCCCTGCCTTCACCCATCACTACTCTTACCACCACCACCGTCACCCCTGCCTTCACCCATCACTACTCTTACCACCACCACCGTCGCCCCTGCCTTCACCCATCACTACTCTTACCACCATCACCGTCGCCCCTGCCTTCACCCATCACTACTCTTACCACCACCACCGTCGCCCCTGCCTTCACCCATCACTACTCTTACCACCATCACCGTCGCCCCTGCCTTCACCCATCACTACTCTTACCACCACCACCGTCGTCCCTGCCTTCACCCATCACTACTCTTACCACCATCACCGTCGCCCCTGCCTTCACCCATCACTACTCTTACCACCATCACCGTCGCCCCTGCCTTCACCCATCACTACTCTTACCACCATCACCGTCGCCCCTGCCTTCACCCATCACTACTCTTACCACCACCACCGTCGCCCCTGCCTTCACCCATCACTACTCTTACCACCATCACCGTCGCCCCTGCCTTCACCCATCACTACTCTTACCACCACCACCGTCGCCCCTGCCTTCACCCATCACTACTCTTACCACCATCACCGTCGCCCCTGCCTTCACCCATCACTACTCTTACCACCATCACCGTCGCCCCTGCCTTCACCCATCACTACTCTTACCACCACCACCGTCACCCCTGCCTTCACTTTCACTGCCTATATCACCCCAATAATTACCAACACCACCAATATCACAAGTGCTACCACTACCACTACCACTACCACTACCACAGGTTCCATGATCAATATTTTCCGAAGAAACTATAACTATCATCACCACCATCTGCACAACTGTCACCACTCTCACTACTACTACTACAACGTACACCAGAACTACTATCACCACGCCAACCTCCACTATCTTCAAAACTACTTCCACCATCACCACCACTAATACTATTACCACCCCTGGTGGTAATAGTGGTGGTGGTGATAGTCACGGCTGTGACTATCACCACCACGGAAACCAACACAACCTCCACCACAACCTCCACCACATCACAACACCCACCACCACTATTACCACTAACACTATTCACCACCCCTGCTATGTACTATCACCACTACCACCACTTTAGTGATTAATGTGTATAAGACAGCAGTGAGTGACGATGAGGGAGGTGTCCAGATGATGGTGCTCTCATCACCACACCTTACATAATGACAGGTGGTCACGCAAGCACCACGCTTACTGCTTGGGGTTACCATCTACTCCACAACAACTAGACGGTTGAATAATACTCTTCTACATAACTGTTTAAATCAGTGTATAAACCTTATCACCCAAAATTGGCTGGTTCACTGTATCAAAACCTAGCAATACAAAATCGACTAGGTGGGTAAATAAAAACTATCATTACAAAGCCGACTAGGACAGAGCACACAAACTATCACACCAGACTTTATAAACATTTGTTCATTTCTTAATCACCGAAAAATTCCGGTGTATATAATTTTACATCACCATAAAACCCACCTGGCGGGTATAAAACATTTTACAGTATCCCATCCCAACCAAATGGGCTGGATTTGAAGTTCACTTCACCGTAGATCCACCACGTCGAAGTATAGCTCAGCCAATATCTCATTAAAACCGTTCAGGTCGGTTTAAATTTCCTCATCACCTCACTAGCGACCAGACCAGCGCCACCCAGTTTGCATCACCTGATGTAAGGTGTAATTTGTGTTTCTCTCATCCTAGACAAAGTGGGAAAGAAGATGCGGAATCTGCGAGGTTTCGTTGGCATGGTCAAGAAGGTACTGAGGAGTCGCCCATGGTAATGGCTGGCTCTCTGGCTGATTAACATACTGGCTGGCTGCTTTTCTCCAGCTGATGTTTTCCATTAATGAAAGTAAAACCTTTTTTCTTAGGCTGAGGGGATTTTATCTGCCGACACATGTATGAATGTCGCTTCATGGAAAGAGAGAGACATGAATGGTCTCTTTACCATGAATCCCGGTTGTCAGAGTTCTCTATATAAAAGCAGCCATCCTCTTGATAACAAATAGTATTTCACTCTTGCTGAGACAGTCAACTAGGAGACTGTTCGAAGTTTCTTAAACAGTGATTAACTGATTTACATTTTTCTAGTGCGGGTGGGTCCGTTTTCTAATTGCGATTCAAAACTTTTTATCGCCTTTATCTTATATTTCATTTAATGGCATTGTGGTAAGTTATAATTGGTTAATATTTACTGATAGACGACAATTTAATTTAACTAAACCAGAAATTTTTTGCAAGCCGAATGTAAGAAATCTACTGAGAACTTGCAAGGATGGTTGACAGAAGTCATTAGAGTAACAGATGAAGCCTTCTTAAGTATTACATTGGGGAAGCAAATGCAGAATTTTACATACACACACACACACTTATATATATATATATATATATATATATATATATATATATATATATATTAGCACATCGGCCGATTCCCACCAAGGCAGGGTGGCCCGAAAAAGAAAAACTTTCATCATTCACTCCATCACTGTCTTGCCAGAGGCGTTCTTACATTACAGTTATAAAACTGCAACATTAACATCCCTCCTTCAGAGTGCAGACACTGTACTTCCCATCTCCAGCACCCAAATCCGGCCTGCCGGTTTCCCTGAATCCCTTCATAAATGTTACTTTGCTCACACTCCAACAGCACGTCAAGTATTAAAAACCATTTGTTTCAATTCACTCCTAACAAATACGCTCACGCACGCTTGCTGGAAGTCCAAGCCCTTCGCACACAAAATCTCCTTTACCCCCTCCCTCCAACCTCTCCTAGGCCGACCCCTACCCCGCCTTCCCTCCACTACAGATTTATTCACTCTTGAAGTCATTCTACTTTGTTCCATCCTCTTTAAATGTCCGAACCACCTCAACAACCCCTCCTCAGCCCTCTGGATAATAGTTTTGGTAATCCCTCACCTCCTCCTAATTTCCACACTACGAATTCGCTGCATTATATTCACACCACACATTGATCTCAGACATGACATCTCCACTGCCTCCAGCCTTCTCCTTGTTGCAACATTCACCACCCATGCTTCACACCCATATAAGAGTTTTGGTATAACTATACTCTCATACATTCCCCTCTTTGCTTCCACAGACTCCTCAGTGCACCACTCACCCTTTTCTCCTCATCAATTCTATGATTCACCTCATCCATCATAGACCCATCTGCTGACACGTCCACTTCTAAATATCTGAATACATTCACCTCCTCCATACTCTCTCCCTCCAATCTGATATCCAATTTTTCATCACCTAATCTTTTTGTTATCCTCATCACCTTACTCTTTCCTATATTCACTTTTAATTTCCTTCTTTAACATACCCTACCAAACTCATCCACCAACCTCTGCAACTTCTCTTCAGAATCTCCAAAAATCATAGTGTCATCACCAAAAAGCAGCTGTGACAACTCCCACTTTGTGTTAGATTCATCTTTTAACCCCATACCTCTTACCAAGACCCGAGCATTCACTTCTCTTACAATCCCATCTATAAATATATTGAACAGCCATGGTGACATCACACATACTTGTCTAAGGCATTCTTTTACTGGGAAAAAATTTCCCTCTTTCCTTCACACTCTAACCTGAGCCTCACTATCCTCGTAGAAACTCTTCACTGCTTTCAATAACCTGCCTCCTATTCCATACACCTGCAACATCTGCCACATTGCCCCCCTATCCAAACTGTCATACGCCTTTTCCAAATGCCACAAAAACCTCTTCACCCTTATCTAAATACTGTTCACGTATATGTTTCACTGTAAACACTTGGTCTACACACACCCTACTTTTCGTAAAGCCTCCTTGTTCATCTGCTATCCTACTCTCCGTCTTACTCTCAATTCTTTCAATAACAAATATACCATACACTTTACCAGGTATACTCAACAGACTTATTCCCCTATAATTTTTGCACTCTTATTTTGTCTCCTTTGCCTTTATACAAAGGAACTATGCATGCTCTGCCAATCCCTTGGTATCTTACCCTCTTCCATACATTTATTAAATAATAGCATCAACCACTCCAAAACTATATAACCACCTGCTTTTAACATTTCTATCTTTATCCTATCAATCCCAGCTACCTTACCTCCTTTTATTCTACCCATTTCCTCACGAACTTCACCCACACTCACAAAAAGGCTCTTCCTCACTCTTACAAGATGTTATTCCTTCTTGCCCTATACACGAAATCACAGCTTCGCTATCTTCATCAACATTTAACAATTCCTCAAAATATTCCCTCCATCTTCCAGATACCTCTAACTCTCCATTTAATAACTCTCCTCTCCAATTTTTTACTGTCAAATCCATTTGTTCCCTAGGCTTCCTCAACTTATTAATCTCACTCCAAAACTTTTTCTTATTTTCTACAAAATTCGTTGATAACATCTCACCCACTCTCTCGTTTTCTCTCTTTTTACATTGCTTCACCACTCTCTTAACCTCTCTTTTTCTCTCCATATACTCTTCCCTCCTTGCATCACTTCTACTTTGTAAAAACCTCTCATATGCTAACTTTTTCTCTCTTACTACTCTCTTTACATCACCATTCCACCAATCGCTCTTCTTCCCTCCCGCACCCACTGTCCTATAACCACAAACTTCTGCTGAACACTCTAGCACTATATTCTTAAACTTACCCCGTACCTCTTCTACCCCATTGCCTATACTCTCACTAGCCCATCTGTCCTCCAACAGTTGTTTATATCTTACCCTAACCGCTTCCTCTTTTATTTTATAAATCTTCACTTCTCTCTTACTTGTTGTTTCCATTCTCCTTGTATCCCATCTACCTTTTACTCTCTCTTTTTAGCTGCAACTAAAAAGTGATCTGATATATCTGTGGCCCCTCTATAAACATGTACGTCCTGAATTCTACCCAACAGTCTTTTATCTACCAATATGCAGTCCAACGAACTGCTGTCATTTCGCCCTACATCATATCTTGTATACTTATTTATCCTCTTTTTCTTAAAATATGTGTTACATATAACCAAACTCATTTCTATACAAAGTTCAATCAAATGTTCCCCATTATCATTAACGCCTGGTACCCCAAACGTACCTACCACACCCTCTCTAAACGCTTCTCCTACTTTTGCATTTAGGTCCCCTACCACGATTACCCTCTCACTTGGCTCAAAAGTTCCTACACACTCCTACACATCTCCCAAAATCTCTCTCCTCTACACTCCGCTCTTCTCCAGGTGCATACACGCTTATTATGACCCACTTTCACATCCGACCCTTATTTTAATCCACATAATCCTCGAATTTATAGATTTATGTTCCCTCTTCTTTCTCCATAACTGATCCTTCAACATTATTGCTACCCCTTCCTTAATCTAACTCTCTCAGATACTCCTGACTTAATAACATTTATTTCTCCCAACTGAAACTCGCCTACCCCCTTCAGCTTTGTTTCGCTTAGGGCCAGGACATCCAACTTCTTTTCATTCATAACATTAGCAATCATCTCTTTCTTATCATCCGTTCTACATCCACGCACATTCAAACATCCCAATTTTATAAAGTTTTTCCTTATCTTGTTTTTAGTAATTTATACAGTGTGTGTGTGTGTGTGTGTGTGTGTGTGTGTGTGTGTGTGTGTGTGTGTGTGTGTGTGTGTGTATGCAAGACAAGCCACGGGGGGTGGAAATCTTTAGCTGAAATACGTTCACACTTCTTAGTGTGGTGGTGCCACCTGCACCACCACCATCCCCTCCCCCCATATGAGGTTGGAGGGTTTTGTTAAGTCAGGAATTATGAAATTTGAAGATATAATAGCAGCTCAAAGCTTTTTCTAGCCGCATAGAACAGGTCATGTGACTTGAGAAAATAAGTTTCTCAGTTGATACTATACATATGGATTGCTATTATTTTGTTTAAACTTTTTAATTAATAAAAGAAAGGAAATGAATGTGCTCTTTTGTTCATTTAAATGTACTGTAATGTTCCCAGGGGTACTCAGAAGTATCTCTTCATATTTTCCTAAATATTGTCTACCAGTCTTCTCAGTATCGATTAATATGCCATATTTGGGAATCTTTTATACCATTCCAATAATAATTCTATGATCCAAATTTCTACTTCTAATATTCTTTAAACCCACTGTCTATGTAATCTTGTGTACCTGTTAATGTATGGTACAATAAGATCTAAATTTGTTATATAACCATTCACAACTGACGTAGCATGATGTTTTGGTGCGTAGACACTGGTCGAGCGTCACGAATCCATCATGAAGCCACCTGGAATAATGGGCAATCCTCTGATTTTGTATATCATTGTTGTTTAAGATTGTGTACAATAGACTCTACTAAATAGCTACCGAGCTTGTATATCCCATAATTTGTGTTATATACGGCATTCCTGTCATGTTTCAAGAGGGAAAATTCAATTGTTTCTATAACAGAACTGTTGGGTACAATAATCTGGGCAGCAGCCCACCCTGGTGAGTGGGCTGCTGCCCTGACCTGACTGAATATTTATGTTGAGCTATTCTGGTTTCCAGAAGTTGACCAATATATGAGAAAGGACACTGAGTATATGGGACCTTGTAAACCCCACCAACTTTGTTGGAGGGTGTGTTGGAGGGTGTGTTTTTAATGAACCTTTGTTTTGCAGTCCCAGTGTTTTTGACAGCAAGGTTAATATTGATCTTTTTTAATTCCTCATGCAGGCAAACCAGCTTCTCATTGTATGGTAAAACTAGTACATTTTTATTGGCCATCACTTCCTTAGGTTCAGTCTTGTAGAAAGTCTTTATTGCTGACATTACTTCCTTCTCGACAACATCCCTGGGATATCTCAGTTTTGTGGCTATGTTGAATATCTTGCTGATTTCGTCGTCTAGGTACTCTGGACTGCAGATGTGCAAGGCTCTCAAGAACATTGTGAGGAACACACTACTGTTTACCCTAGTGTCGTGGTTGGAATAGTAGTGAATATATGACGACACATTGGTAGATTTCATATAGACTGTAAATTTGATTTTTTTATCAACACGATGGATTAAAACATCTAGGAATAGCAAAGTGTTGTTTATTTCATGTTCTGTTGCGAACTTAATAGAAGGTACTAAACCAATGAGTCTAGGTAGGAATTCATCAATGCTGTGATCTCTAGTCCATAAGCAAAGCACATCATATACGTCTATGAACCAACTAGCTTTATCTGGGAGAATGTCTTTAAGAAGTCTAGTCTCATAGAATTCTATATACAAGTTGCTGAGTAAGGGACTAAGGGGATTTAGGATTGCCATGCCGTTTTTTGAGCATAGTATTTCCCTTCAAACACAAACTTGCAATCAGTAACACAGAGTTTTATCAATTCAATTATTTTCGTGGGGTAGGGCATGGGGAAGCTTTTTAGTTCCTCTTCGAGGTAGGAAAGCAAGTCAGGGACTTTGGTGAACAGAGCTGTGACATCAAAGCTCATGAGGGTAAAGTCATTGAGTGACATTTAATTTCTGGAGCCTTTCAGTGAGATCAACATTATTTTTAATATGTGCGTCCAAGATCCTACCGACCATGGGAGTTAGAAGTTTAACCAACCATTTAGATAGGTTATATGGTGCAGAGCTTACTGAACTTACAATAGGACGGGCTGGGTACCCTGTCTTATGAGTCATGATTACCCCATAAAGATATGGTAGAGTTGCCGACCTAGCCGACAGATGCTTAATTAATTCATCACTGAAGTGGCTGTTAACCTGGTCGGTGGGGTTCTTAATGAGCGGTTCATACGTTTCATTATCACTCAATAAATGGTTCATTTTCCCTAAATATTCAGTTTAATCCAAAATAACAACTACTTTAAATTTATCGTCTCTTGAGAGGTGCAGAATCTGATCATTATTGAGATTTTTTATAAGATTTTGTGAATCTTAATGGACAGTTGTGGAGCACCGGCTGGATTAATGTTTCATATACTATATCTTTGCATATATTAAATGTATCAAGGGTCAAGTCACCTTTTTTTCAGCATGCAAAACGATTTTGCTAAGTTTACATAAATTACATCATTAGTTGTGGGCACAAAGCTTAATCCAAACCCTAGCGCTGCCTGTTGGTCACTACTTAATTCTTTGCTAGACAGGTTCATAACGAACTCCGGATTCGCTTGTTTGGTCCAACCACTCTGTGCTATGAGATTATTTAACTTCCTAGTATGATTGCGTTCGGTGATCTGTCTGACTATTCTAAGTTCCCTATAAATATAATCAAGCAAGTAGTCATGCCAGCTAGGGAAAACTTATTAAAGAATACCGTCCTGGCTCTCATTTCTATGAAAAGCATCTTCTTTTCGTGTCTTACTAGGTCAATATTTTTAATGAACACTAACCTGTGTAGTTGATTGAACAGTGTAGTAGCCATCCTGACTAACCTGTTCTGCAGAACAGGTTAGTCAGGCTAGCTACTACTACTCGGAAGAACTTGTTCATTAAGGCACTTAGAAATACTGACTTAAGTGTAGCTTTATGTGCTTTGAGGAGTGAGCGTTTGTAGGAGGTGACAGCAACAGTCAAGGAAGGGAACAAGCGGGAGAATTGGGAGAAGAGTTGGCGAAGGACGTTCATGTAAACAATCGAAGACAGGCGATCTTAACTATGCAAGACAAGCCACGGGGGGTGGAAATCTTTATTTCAAGTATTTTCACACTTCTCAGTGCGTCATCAGGAGCTATGCAAAGTTGCAAGGCAACAGCTGAAGTAGTGAGGGAAAGATTTCTCAGAGTAGTGCAGTGCGGGTTTTTCACCTCCACCATCCCTATCCCCCCATATGGGGTAGGAGGGTTTTGAGAAGTCAGGAATTATCAGCCTGGAAACCAGAATAGCCCAACATAAATACTCAGTCAGGACAGGGCAGGAGTCGAACGCTATCATTAACCACGTTAGTTCCTGCAATCACCCACCGGGGTGGGCTGCTGCCCAGATTATTGTACCCAACAGTTCTGTCATAGAAAGAAACATAATTAAATGTTCCTTCTTGAAACATGGCAGGAATATCGAATATAACTCATATTATTGGTTATACAAGCTTGATTCCTATTTAGTAGTCTATTGTACACAAGCTTAAACAACAATGTTATACAAACTCACAGGATTGCTCATTATGCCAGGTGGTTTCGACCAGTGTCTACGCACCAAAACATCATGCTACGTCAGTTGTGAATGGTTATATAACACGTTTAGCTGTTACTGCACCATACATTGACAGGTACACAAGATTACGTGATAACATAGTAGAGATGTATCTGATGTGAAAATTTAGATATCCGCAGATGCGGATGTATATGAGGATGTTTTACTTATTTTGCGGATGCGGATGTAAGAAATTGTGCAGATGTTTCGCTTATGCGGATATCTGTTTACAGTAAAATGTGGATGCGGATGTAAGAAATTGTGCGGATGTTCTGCGAATGCAGATGCGGATGTCCGATACATCACTATAACATAGATAGTGGGGTTAAAGAATATTAGAAGTAGAAATTTGGATCATAGATATATTATTGGAATGGTATAGAAGATTCCCAAATAAGGCATATTAATCGATACTGAGAAGACTGGTAGAGAATATTTAGGAAAATATGAAGAGATACTTCTTAGTACCCCTGGGAGCATTCGAGTACCCAAGAAAAAGACATTTAAACGGACAAAAGAGCACATTAATTTCTTTTCTTTTATTTAAAATGGTTTCACAGAATAATAGCAATCCATGTGTATAGAATCCACTGAGAAACGTATTTTCTCAAGTCACATGACCTGTTCTAAGCGGCTATTATATCTTCTAATTTCGTAATTCCTGACTTCTCAAAACCCTCTTACCTCATATGGGAAGGATGGGGATGGTGGTGATGCAGGTGGCACCAAACCGTTGGCTCACATTCCGAGCACAGTTAAGATCGCCTGTCTGCGATTGTTTCCATAATATATATATATATATATATATATATATATATATATATATATATATATATATATATATATATATATATATATATATCCATTTATGAAACACTACCTGTGTTGTGATGACATATGGGAGAGAAACACCGCTTTCTTTATTTCTAATAATGTAATTAAATTGTAGAATTGCATGGCAACACTATATTTATATATAATTTGTTAAAAAATACACACTTGTCTATGAACCATATTTTACAGCACCTTACTTGTAAACATGTTGACAACACGGTGGGCAAGATTAGAATATCACGTTCATTGTAACTTTAACATAAATTAATAGCATATCATGGAAACCAACTCCATAATATCATTAAGAGTAAATAAGAGACCCCTATCGTTTGTGTCAGTAACCCAGGCAGATAGTTATCCAAGCTCCTAGCTAGCCAGCTAGCCAGAGAGACAGCCAGCCAGGTAACTGGGCAGCCAGGCAGCCTGCTAATCAGACAGCCAGCCAGCCAGGCAGCCTGCTAATCAGACAGCCAGCCAGCCAGGCAGCCTGCTAATCAGTCATGGGAGTCGGTGCATGCCGCCTTGTGTAAACAACCCCAGCTAAACTTTATGCTTTCGTCTTGCTTCTTGCGTTGGCTTTAAAATGCAGTGGCTTAAAATAAATTATCTTTAAATATTTAAAACATTTAATCATTTTTATAAATAATTACGTAACTGAACTTACTAAAAAAATATTAAGAATATATGTAAGAAAGACGCATGCGGCATTAGACATTTATTAGAAGGGGGTTTGTCCACTTGGTGGGAGAAACGTCTCCTCAATAAATTAAAAAAATGCTAATGTGTCTTTCTTACACCTTTTGCGGTTTTAATTTCTATTTGTAACTTCATTTAGCGTATGACTTTTTTTTTTAAATAGTATCTGTAAAATATACTGGATTGCAGTAACCTTAACCAAGAGTTTAGTATCAATTAAATATTGACATGTTTTCAGGTGTTTTGTTATCTATGACAAGTTTTCTGCTCGTGTCTTCAAAGGGCTTTTGATTTCTAAGAATTGTATATTCGTGCCATTAGCTGGTATGTGAAGAAGTGCGTGAACTGGTATGATAGTCAGTCAGAGGTAAAAAGTTCTTTTCTTTGTCTGGTTTATGATCTATGAGAAAGGCGTAGTGTTTTTGTCTTAAGTACTTAGTTCAAACTCGTTTGTGAACGGAAGAAACTTAATTTTCTTGTCATATATATATATATATTATTTTTTGTGAACTTTATTAATAGACAGAATACATTGACAGAAAACACAAACATGAATACATTGGTACAATATTTCAAAGATAATGAATCTCCTCCTGCTCCTCTGAAGCTGGACGCGAGCCTAGTATGTAGCAAGCATTTTCCCTCTGGATGGCCACGCTGAAGTGCTGGAACATGAAAATGGCCTCTGGTGTCGACGAGTCTGAAACCCAGTTCTTTAAGGAAACGTTTCTTACTGCTGCTTTGGCAACGAGACGGCGAAGAGCAATGGGTCTGAATCCGCCATCCTTCTTGAAAGCGCATAATGAGGCTCCAAAAAAAGAAAGGTTTAATATCTTCTGGAATCCGCATTGCCAGGCAGTTGTTGATGAAGGGTGTTAACTCGGAGAGAATTGATGCATATGTGCCGAGTACTGGATTTACCATCTCTTTGAGGTGAAGTGGTCGAATTCCATTGTACCCTCTGCAGATCCTGCTGGAAATGACACTATCGCCCTATATATATATATATATATATATATATATATATATATATATATATATATATATATAATAATATGTGTGTGTGTGTGTGTGTGTGTGTGTATACATATATTTTTTTCAACAAGTCGGCCGTCTCCCACCGAGGCAGGGAGACCCAAAAAAGAAAGAAAATCCCCAAAAAGAAAATACTTTCATTATCATTCAACACTTTCACCTAACTCATACATAATTACTGTCTTTGCAGAGGCGCTCAGAAACGACAGTTTAGAATAGTCCCTCCAAACTGTCACTATCCCAGACCCCTCCTTTAAAGTGCAGGCATTGTACTTCCCATTTCCAGGACTCAAGTCCGGCTAAATCAATAACTGGTTTTCCTGAATCCCTTCCCTAAATATTACCCTTCTCACACTCCAACAGCTCGTCAGGTCAGAAAAACCATTCGTCTCCATTCACTCTAATCTAACACGCTCACACACGCTTGCTGGAAGTCAAAGCCCCTCGCCCACAAAACCTCATTTACTCCCTCCCTCCCTCCAACCTTTTCTAGGACGACCCCTACCCGTCCTTCCTTTCCCTAGAGATTTTTACGCTCTCCAAGTCATTCTACTTTGATCCATTCTCTCTAAATGACCAAACCACCTCAACAACCCCTCTTCAGCCCTCTGACTAATACTTTTAGTAAATACACACCTCCTCCTAATTTCCACACTCCGAATTCTCTGCATAATATATACACCACACATTGCCCTTAGACAGGACATCTCCACTGCCTCCAGCCTCCTCCTCGCTGCAACATTTACAACCCAAGCTTCACACCCATATAAGAGTGTTGGTACCACTATACTCTCGTACATTCCCTTCTTTGCCTCCATGGATAACGTTTTTTGTCTCCATAGATACCTCAACGCACCACTCACCTTTTTTCCTTAGTCAATTCTATTGTTAACCTCATCCTTCATAAACCCATCCGCTGACAAGTCAACTCCCAAATATCTGAAAACATTCACTTCTTCCATAATCCCTTTCTCCAATGTGATATCCAATTTTTCTCTATCTAAATCGTTAGATACCCTCATCACCTTACTCTTATCTTTGTTCACTTTCAACTTTCTACCTTTACACACATAGTGTGTATATATATATATATATATATATATATATATATATATATATATATATATAAACAACACAATCACACACACACACACACACACACACACACACACACACACACTGAGGGGAATTGACAAAGTGGATAGAGACAGAATGTTCCAGAGATGGGACACAACAACAAGGGGACACAGTTGGAAGTTGAAGACTCAGACGAATCACAGAGATGTTAGGAAGTATTTCTTCAGTCACAGAGTGGTCGGAAGTGGAATAGTTTAGGAAGTGATGTAGTGGAGGCAGGCTCCATACATAGCTTTAAGAAGAGGTATGATAAAGCTCATGGCGCAGGGAGAGTGACCCAGTAGCGGCCAGTGAAGAGGCGGACCCAGGAGCTATGACTCGACCCCCGCAACCACAACTAGGTGAGTACACACACACACACACACAATGTGAGTTCCTGCCTCCACTATATCTTTCTCTAGACTATTCCACTTCCTGACTACTCTGGCTGTTAGGAAGCATTTCTTCAGCCACAGAGTAGTCAGGAAGTGGAATAGTCTAGAGAAAGATATAGTGGAGGCAGGAACCATACATAGTTTTAAGACGAGGTATGATAAAGCTTATGGAGCAGGGAGAGCAGAGACCCAGTAGCGGACAGCGTAGAGGCGGGGCCAGGAGCTGAGTCTCGACCCTGCAACCACAATTAGGTGAGTACAATTAGGTGAGTACACACACACACACATAAGATCACAGTAAACTACTACTGTGAAAAAAAAGTGAAATTCCAAGCGTTTTCATGACTTCTTACATTATCAAGGAACTAGAGCCCCTTGATAATGATTATATATATATATATATATATATATATATATATATATATATATATATATATATATATATATATATATATATATATATATATATATATATATATACATGCAAACTATACATATATGTATTTGTTTTACGTGATGGGGGATTGCTGGTGTTTTTCTATCTCTAAAATGCAAGGATTCAGGTAGTCTGGCTACTTCTACTTACACTTAGGTCACACTACATATGCATGTACATGTTTATGTATACACACTCATCTGAGTTTTCTTTGATTTTATCTTAATAGTTCTTGTTCTTATTACTTTTACTTTCATATCCATGGGAAAATGGAATAAGAGTCTTTACTCTGTAAGATATGCGAGTTGTAATAGTCAGTTAAATGGCGGGAGCAATGGGCTAGTAACCTCTTTTCCCGTATAGTCTACTAAAAATAAAAAGAAGAAAACGATCAGAGTGGAATGTTTTAATGTGCGTGGATGTTGTGCGAATGATAAGAAAGAGATGATTTGGATGTAATGAATGGGAAGAAGCTGGATGTTCTGGTTCTAAGTGAAACAAAGCTGAAGGGGGTAGGAGAGTTTAAGTGGAAGAAATAAATGGGATTAGGTCAGGGATTTCTAATAGAGTTAGAGCTAAGGAAGGAGTAGCAATAATGTTGAAGGATAAGTTATGGCAGTAAAATAAGGAATATAAATGTATAAATTCAAGGATTATGTGGAGTATAATAAGGTTTGGATGTGAAAAGTGGTTTATTCTAAGTGTTTATGCAAAAGGAAAAATAAACACATAAGCGGTATTTTATACCATTTATTTCCAAGTGTTTATGCACTTGGAGAAGAGAAAAATGTTGTGTGGGAAATGTTGAGTCTGTGGGGAGTTTTGAACGAAGTGAGAGAGTACTTGTGGTTGGGGATCTCAATGCTAAAGTGGGTAAAAATGTTGTAGAAGGAGTAGTAGGTAAATTTGGAGCAGGGTAAATATAAATGGGAAGCCTTTAATTGAACTATGTGTAGAAAGAGGTTTGCTAATATGTAATACATATTTTATGAAAAAGAAGATAAATAAATATACAAGATATGATATAGCACGTAATGAAAGTAGTTTGTTAGATTATGTATTTTTTGAGAAAAGGTTGATGGGTAGGCTTCAGGATGTACATGTTTATAGAGGGGCAACGGATATATCGGTTCATCATCTAGTTGTAGCTACAGTTAGAGTAAGAGGTACTTGGGACAAAAGAAAAATGGCAACAGTAAGTAAGAGAGAGGTGAAAGTTTATAAACTAATAGAGGAGAAAATTAGGGTGAGATATAAGCAACTATTGGCAGAAAAATGGGCTAATGCAAGTATGGGTAGAGTAAACTTATTCACCTATAATTTTTACAATCTCTTTTGTCCCCCTTCCATTTATTTAAAGGAATTATACACGCTCTTTGCTAATCCCTAGGTACCATTCCATCTTCCATACATTTATTAAACAATAACATCAACCACTCCAACACTATATCATACCCTGCTTTTAACATTTATATCATGATCCCGTCAGTTCGAGCTGCTTTATTCCCTTTCTTTCCATGTAATGCCTCACGCACCTCCCCCACACACACATCCTGCTCTTCTTCACTCCTGAAAGATGTTATACCTCCCTAGTCAGTGCATGAAATTACTGCCTCCATTTATTTGACATTTAAAAGATCCTCAAAATATTCCCACCATCTACCCAATACCTCCAGATCCCCATCTACTATTTCTCCTACTCTGTTTTTGACTGACAAATCCATTCGTTCCCTAGGCTTTCTTAACCTGTTTATCTCGCTCCAATTTTTTTTCTTATTCTCAGCAAAATTTATTGACAGTGCTTCTCCCACTCTATCATTTGCTCTCCTTTTGCACTCTCTCACCACTCTCTTCACCTTTCTTTTATTCTCCATATACTCTGCCCTTCTTATATCACTTCTGCTTTGTAAACACCTCTCATAACTTATCTCTTTCTCTTTTATCACATCTTTTACTTCATCATTCCACCAATCACACCTCTTTCCTCCTGCACCCACCTTCCTATAACCATAAACCTCTGCCCCACATTCTAATAATGAATTTCTAAAACTATCCCATCCCTCTTCAACCCCCACTCTACCCATACTTGCATTAGCCCATTTTTCTGCCAATAGTTGCTTATATCTCACCCTAATTTTCTCCTCTATTAGTTTATAAACTTTCACCTCTCTCTTACTTACTGTTGCCATTTTTCTTTTGTCCCAAGTACCTCTTACTCTAACTGTAGCTACAACTAGATGATGAACCGATATATCCGTTGCCCCTCTATAAACATGTACATCCTGAAGCCTACCCATCAACCTTTTCTCAAAAAATACATAATCTAACAAACTACTTTCATTACGTGCTATATCATATCTTGTATATTTATTTATCTTCTTTTTCATAAAATATGTATTACATATTAGCAAACCTCTTTCTACACATAGTTCAATTAAAGGCTTCCCATTTATATTTACCCCTGGCACCCCAAATTTACCTACTACTCCTTCTACAACATTTTTACCCACTTTAGCATTGAGATCCCCAACCACAAGTACTCTCTCACTTCGTTCAAAACTCCCCACAGACTCAACATTTCCCACACAACATTTTTCTCTTCTCCAAGTGCATAAACACTTGGAAATAAATGGTATAAAATACCGCTTATGTGTTTATTTTTCCTTTTGCATAAACACTTAGAATAAACCACTTTTCACATCCAAACCTTATTATACTCCACATAATCCTTGAATTTATACATTTATATTCCTTATTTTACTGCCATAACTTATCCTTCAACATTATTGCTACTCCTTCCTTAGCTCTAACTCTATTAGAAATCCCTGACCTAATCCCATTTATTTCTTCCCACTTAAACTCTCCTACCCCCTTCAGCTTTGTTTCACTTAGAACCAGAACATCCAGCTTCTTCCCATTCATTACATCCAAATCATCTCTTTCTTATCATTCGCACAACATCCACGCACATTAAAACATTCCACTCTGATCGTTTTCTTCTTTTTATTTTTAGTAGACTATACGGGAAAAGAGGTTACTAGCCCATTGCTCCCGCCATTTAACTGACTATTACAACTCGCATATCTTACAGAGTAAAGACTCTTATTCCATTTTCCCATGGATATGAAAGTAAAAGTAATAAGAACAAGAACTATTAAGATAAAATCAAAGAAAACTCAGATGAGTGTGTATACATAAACATGTACATGCATATGTAGTGTGACCTAAGTGTAAGTAGAAGTAGCCAGACGTACCTGAATCCTTGCATTTTTAGAGATAGAAAAAACACCAGCAATCCCCCCATCACGTAAAACAAATACATATATGTATATATATATATATATATATATATATATATATATATATATATATATATATATATATATTATATATATATATATATATATATATATATATATATATAATCATTATCAAGGGGCTCTAGTTCCTTGATAATGTAAGAAGTCATGAAAACGCTTGGAATTTCACTATTTTTTCACAGTAGTAGTTTACTGTGATCTTATTGTGTGTGTGTGTGTACTCACCTAATTGTACTCACCTAATTGTGGTTGCAGGGGTCGAGACTCAGCTCCTGGCCCCGCCTCTACGCTGTCCGCTACTGGGTCTCTGCTCTCCCTGCTCCATAAGCTTTATCATACCTCGTCTTAAAACTATGTATGGTTCCTGCCTCCACTATATCTTTCTCTAGACTATTCCACTTCCTGACTACTCTGTGGCTGAAGAAATGCTTCCTAACAGCCAGAGTAGTCAGGAAGTGGAATAGTCTAGAGAAAGATATAGTGGAGGCAGGAACCATACATTGTGTGTGTGTGTGTGTGTACTCACCTAGTTGTGGTTGCAGGGGTCGAGTCATAGCTCCTGGGTCCGCCTCTTCACTGGCCGCTACTGGGTCACTCTCCCTGCGCCATGAGCTTTATCATACCTCTTCTTAAAGCTATGTATGGTGCCTGCCTCCACTACATCACTTCCTAAACTATTCCACTTCCCGACCACTCTGTGACTGAAGAAATACTTCCTAACATCTCTGTGATTCGTCTGAGTCTTCAACTTCCAACTGTGTCCCCTTGTTGTTGTGTCCCAGCATTTTTAAAATCAATTGGATGGTTAAAATCTCTCACATGAATAAATAGAGCATTAGAATCTTGTCCAATTCTAATGCTATATTTATGTTGTTATAATCTTAGTTCAAGAATTTTACCAGTTTGACCGTAATAAACATTATCGCATATTTTACAAGGAATCTTATAGACACATCCATCAGCATTTTGGGGGGAATTTTTTATCAAAAGTTTTTTTACTGTATCAAGATTTTTAAATACAACTTTGATATTAAAGTTCTTAAGAAAGGAAGGCATATCAACCAAGTTTTCATGGTAAGGGAGAACGAACATATTTTTAGTTGAATAAGGTTGGTTGTCTCTTTTGGACTGTAAAAAGTATTTCTAGCTATTTTAAATGATTTATCAATTACTTTTTATTTTTTTCATAGTGGTTGTCTTGCATATTTTGATATCACCTGTTTACTGTGATCTTTTTGCATTAATATATATATATATATATATATATATATATATATATATATATATATATATATATATATATATATATATATATATATATGTAAATTCTTATGTCTGTTGATGAGGGACAATGTGTCGTGGGGTCGAACCCTGTCCTGCCGCAGTTTGATAGATGATTTTTTTAACACGTCGACCGTTTCTCACCAAGGCAGAGTGACCCAAAAAGAAAGAAAACACTTTCATCATCATTCAACAATTTCACCATTACTCATACATAATCACTGTTTTTGCAGAGAAGCTCAGATACGACATCTTAGATGTCCCTCCAAACTGCCAATATCCTAAACCCCTCCTTTAAAGTGCAGGCATTGTAATTCCCATTTCCAGGACTCAAGTACGGCTAACCAGTTTCCCTGAATCCCTTCACAAAATATTACCCTGATCACACTCCAAACAGCTCGTTAAATCCCAAACACCATTCGTCTCCATTCACTCCTGTCTTACATGCTCAGGCACGCCTGCTGGAAGTCCAAGCCCCTCGCCCACAAAACCTCCTTTACCCCCCTCCTGCCTACCTTTTCGGGGACGACCCCTAACCAGCCTTCCTTCCCCTTCAGATTTATACGCTCTCCAAGTCATTCTATTTTGTTCCATTCTCTCTAAATGACTAAACCACCTCAACAACCCCTCTTCAGCCCTCTGACAAATACTTTTAGTAACTCCACACCTTCTCCTAATTTCCACATTCCGAATTATCTGCATAATATTTACACCACACATTGCCCTTAGAAACGACATCTCCACTGCCTCCAGCCGCCTCCTCGCTGCAGCATTTACAACCCAAGTTTCACACCCATATAAGAGTGTTGGTACCACTATACTTTTATACATTCCCTTCTTTACCTCCAAGGATAACGTTCTTTCTCTCCACAGATACCTCAACGCTCCACTCACCTTTCTTGCTTCAATTCTATAGTTAACCTCATCCTTCATCAACCCATCCGCTGACAAGTCAACTCCCAAATATCTGAAAACATTCACTTCTTCCAAACTCCCTCCCTCCAATATGATATCCAATTTTTCTTTATCTAATTCGTTTGATACTCTCATCTCCTTACTCGTATCAATGTTCACTTTCAACTTTCTACCTTTACACACCCTCCCAAACTCGTCCACTAATCTTTGCAACTTTTCTTTAGAATTCCCCAAAAGCACAGTATCATCAGCAAAAAGTAACTGTGTCAACTCCCATTTTGTATTTGATTCCCTATAATTTAATCCCATCTATAAATATGCTAAACAACTATGGTGACATTACACATTCCTATTTAAGGCCTACATTTACTGGGAAGTAATCACCCACTCTCCTACACACCCTAACCTGAGCATCACAATCCTCATAAAAACTCTTTACAGCATTTAGTAACTTACTACCTATTCCATACACTTGCAACATCTGCCACATTGCTCCCCAATCCACTCTATCATAAGCCTTTTTCTAAATCCATAAATGCAATGACAAACTTCCCTACCTTTATATAAATACTGTTATTCACATATATGTAAGACAGGAGTGAATGGAGACGAATGGTGTTTGGGATTTAACGAGCTGTTTGGAGTGTGATCAGGGTAATATTTTGTGAAGGGATTCAGGGAAACTGGTTAGCCGTACTTGAGTCCTGGAAATGGGAATTACAATGCCTGCACTTTAAAGGAGGGGTTTAGGATATTGGCAGTTTGGAGGGACATCTAAGATGTCGTATCTGAGCTTCTCTGCAAAAACAGTGATTATGTATGAGTAATGGTGAAATTGTTGAATGATGATGAAAGTGTTTTCTTTCTTTTTGGGTCACTCTGCCTTGGTGAGAAACGGTCGACGTGTTAAAAAAATCATCTATCAAACTGCGGCAGGACAGGGTTCGACCCCACGACACATTGTCCCTCATCAACAGACATAAGAATTTACATATATATATATATATATATATATATATATATATATATATATATATATATATATATATATTAATGCAAAAAGATCACAGTAAACAGGTGATATCAAAATATGCAAGACAACCACTATGAAAAAAAATAAAAAAGTAATTGATAAATCATTTAAAATAGCTAGAAATACTTTTTACAGTCCAAAAAGAGACAACCAACCTTATTCAACTAAAAATATGTTCGTTCTCCCTTACCATGAAAACTTGGTTGATATGCCTTCCTTTCTTAAGAACTTTAATATCAAAGTTGTATTTAAAAATCTTGATACAGTAAAAAAACTTTTGATAAAAAATTCCCCCCAAAATGCTGATGGATGTGTGTATAAGATTCCTTGTAAAATATGCGATAAAGTTTATTACGGTCAAACTGGTAAAAGTCTTGAACTAAGATTATAACAACATAAATATAGCATTAGAATTGGACAAGATTCTAATGCTCTATTTATTCATGTGAGAGATTTTAACCATCCAATTGATTTTAAAAATGCTGAGAAAGTTGTATCAAGCAAGTCCATGGTTGAGAGGAATACAATAGAATCATGTTTCATTAATTAAAAGCAGTTTTGAAAATAATATGAATATTTCTTTTGGTTTATATAAATTGGAATAATTTATAATTAATAAAATTTGTGAAGAATTTAATGATAAATTGGGCAAATCTTAATTCTTGGGAAGAGTTTCAAGTCCTCTTCACAGAGTCGGGCGATGTCACGCTACTGTGAGGTGTAGTCTTTGTTAGTATGATGTGACTGTGAGGTGTAGTCTTGCCCCTTTATAAGCCTTCTTGTTATGTTTTGTTTTATAATTCCTTGACAATGTGAGTAGTCACGAAAGCGCTTGGAATTCCTCTATTTTTTCATAGTGGTTGTCTTGCGCATATATATTATATTATATATATATATATATATATATATATTATATATATATATATATATATATATATATATATATATATATATATATATATATATATATATATATATATATATATATATATATATATATATATATATATATATATATGAAAGGGGGTAAAGCTGCTGGAATTGACGGAATCATGACAGAAATGTTAAAAGCAGGGGGGGATATAGTGCTGGAGTTGTTGGTATTTTTGTTTAATAAATGTATGAAAGAGGGGAAGGTACCTAGGGATTGGCAGAGAGCATGTATAGTTCCTTTATATAAAGGGAAGGGGGATATAAGAGAGTGTAAAAATTATAGGGGAATAAGTTTACTGAGTATACCAGGTAAAGTGTATGGCAGGGTTATTATTGAAAGAATTAGAGGTAAGACAGTAGGATTGCAGATGAGCAAGGAGGCTTTAGAGAGGGTAGGGGATGTGTAGATCAAGTGTTTACAGTGAAGCATATAGTGAAGCATACAGTGAAGCATATAGATAAAGGTAGAAAAGTTTTTATTGCATTTATGGATTTAGAAAAGGCATATGATAGAGTGGATAAGGGAGCAATGTGGCAAATGTTGCAAGTGTATGGAATAGGTAGTAAGTTACTGAAGGCTGCAAAGAGTTTTTATGAGGATAGTGAGGCTCAGGTTAGGGTGTGTAGGAGAGAGGGAGATTACTTCCCGGTAAAAGTAGGTCTTAGACAGGGATGTGTAATGTCACCATGGTTGTTTAATATATTTATAGATGGGGTTGTAAAAGAAGTAAATGCTAGGGTGTTGGGGAGAGGGGTGGGATTAAATTATGGAGAATTAAATGCAAAATGGGAGTTGACACAGTTACTTTTTTGCTGATGATACTGTGCTTATGGGAGATTGTAAAGAAAAGTTGCAAAGTTTAGTGAACGAGTTTGGGAGAGTGTGTAAAGGTAGAAAGTTAAAAGTGAACATAGATAAGAGTAAGGTGATGAGGGTATCAAACGATTTAAATAAAGAAAAATTGAATATCACATTGGAGAGAGGGATTATGGAAGAAGTAAATGTTTTCAGATATTTGGGAGTTGACGTGTCAGCGGATGGGTTTATGAAGGATGAGGTTAACCATAGAATTGATGAAGGAAAAAAGGTGAGTGGTGCGTTGAGGTATCTGTGGAGACAAAAATCGTTATCCATGGAGGCAAAGAAGAGAATGTACGAAAGTATAGTGGTACCAACACTCATATATGGGTGTGAAGCATGGGTTGCAAATGCTGCAGCGAGGAGGAGGCTGGAGGCAGTGGAGATGTCCTGTCTAAGGGCAATGTGTGGTGTAAATATTATGCAGAAAATTCGGAATGTGGAAATTAGGAGGTGTGGAGTTACTAAAAGTATTTGTCAGAGGGCTGAATAGGGATTGTTTAGGTAATTTGGTCATTTAGAGAGAATGGATCAAAGTAGAATGACTTGGAGAGCGTATAAATCTGTAGGGGAAGGAAGGCGGGGTAGGGGTCGTCCTAGAAAAGGTTGGAGGGAAGGGGTAAAGGAGGTATTGTGGGCGATGGGCTTGGACTTCCAGCAAGCATGTGTGAGCTTGTTAGATAGGAGTGAATGGAGACGAATGGTTTTTGGGACATGACGATCTGTTGGAGTGTGAGCAGGGTAACATTTTGTGAAGGGATTCAGGGAAACCAGTTAATTGATTTAGTTGGACTTGAATCCTGGAAATGGGAAGTACAATGCCTGCACTTTAAAGGAGGGGTCTGGGATAGTGACAGCTGGGAGGGACTATTCTCAGCTGTCGTATCTGAGCTCCTCTGCAAAGACAGTGATTATGTATGAGTGTGGTGAAAGTGTTGAATGATGATGAAAGTATTTTATTTTTAGGAATTTTCTTTCTTTTTGGGTCACCCTGCCTCGGTGGGAGACGGCCGACTTGTTGAAAAAAAAAAAAAAAAAAAAATATATATATATATATATATATATATATATATATATATATATATATATATATATTAATGTATATGTATATATCCGTGAAAATTCTTTTTTATCAGCAACGTTAAACTCTGATTCTAGGCTATCTTTGAGGCACTGAATCCCCAAATATGTTCCTTAACATAATATTGTATATGTGTATTGAAAGAAAAGCGACCAGTACCAAATAAAAAAATGTTCATTAGTTTATATCACTACATAAATATACATATATTTGAACCTGGATTATAATTTAAAGCAGAATTCAAGTTTTAAATTTGAATAATTGATATATAGAGCTCATTCAGAATTTCTTTATCACATAATGCCGAGATCAACAATAAGTGCTGAAGAAGGTAGAGTAATTATATGTTGTCGCTGACCCATCAAATGTTTGGAAGAAATTTTTACCTATAAATACATGCATAAACCTGAAACCAAATTATATTAGTTTTCACATTTCCATATAGGAAAAAAAAAAAAAGACCACTAGATCAAAACAGTCACATATAAAAACTATAATAAAATATGCGAAATTATTTTACCTCTTATTATATCAATTCAAAATATGATATATATGATGTAAATATGAATGGACTGATTTTAACCTTGGCAGATCTTGCTTAATCTACTCTGAGATATAATAATACAAATTTATCAAAAAACTACAATATTACTTAGTGTTTCTAGTATATAACAACAAATATTAGCATGACACTAAGAAGAGAGATGTGTCCTGTACAATTCTTATACTTAACAGTTTACACTTCATTGAAAATCTCGAAAACTTAATCCAAAGAGCAACTTTCCCATATTCAGTTCGAGTATTCATCAGACATTCTGTACGTATAAAAAAAATGCTGGAACTTCACCCATTAACAAAGTAATGTACATTTTAAGAGAACATTCCGACAAATGAAGCAAATAATTTTTTTAATTATCTCATTTGATGCCAGTTCACGAGACTAAGATTATATTGTTCTGTAATTGGTTGAAGAATTATATGAAGCTATGCAGGTGCATCTCATATTCAGGAACCATTGTTACCAGAACATGAATTCACGAAAATACAAAAGTCAGGAATAGGTTACAAAGAGATTATCTGAGCTGGTATCTCCCACACATTTAAACTGATCTGTTATAAGTTGCGTGAGGAAGCTGGGCATTATAACACGAGACCTAAAAATAGATCACAACTTAGTAATGGGCAAGAGGAGCATGATCAGATTCCAGAGTGACGTGATCTATATGAAAAATTCCACTTGCCCGGGATGTGCAAGTGAGTCGGCTGCAACGCACTTCCGGTCTGACATTCTAACAAAGAATATAAACTTTCACGAATCCTTCAACGTTTGAGAAACTAATGTATGCTTCCCTAACTTATCAGTCTTCCAAAACTACTTCTTCCCTAAACATGAGTTAAAAACACTTGTAAAGGCTTATTAAACTGCTTCGTCCCTAAACATGAGTTAAAAACACTTGTAAAGGCTTATTGGCACACTGGAGCAAGTTCCTTGTTTACCAGTAAAATAAAAAACATATAGAAATATAGAAACTCTCATGTAGAAAGACAAACTCTCATGTAGAAAGATAGAAACTCTCCTCTCATGTAGAAAGACAGAAACTCTCATGTAGAAAGACAGAAACTCTCATGTAGAAAGACAGAAACTCTCATGTAGAAAGACAGAAACTCTCCTCTCATGTAGAAAGACAAAAACTCTCATGTAGAAAGATAGAAACTCTCATGTAGAAAGATAGAAACTCTCATATAGAAAGATAGAAACTCTCATGTAGAAAGATAGAAACTCTCATGTAGAAAATAGAAACTCTCATGTAGAAAGATAGAAACTCTCATATAGAAACTCTCATGTAGAAAGACAGAAACTCTCAAATAGAAAGATAGAAACTCTCATGAAGAAAGATAGAAACTCTCATGTAGAAAGACAGAAACTCTCATGTAGAAAGATAGAAACTCTCATGTAGAAAGATAGAAACTTTCATGTAGAAAGATAGAAACTCTCATGTAGAAAGACAGAAACTTTCATGTGGAAAGATAGAAACTCTCAAGTAGAAAGACAGAAACTCTCATGTAGAAAGACAGAAACTCTCATGTAGAAAGACAGAAACTCTCAAGCGGAAAGACAGAAACTCTCAAGCAGAAAGATAGAAACTTTCATGAAGAAAGATAGAAACTCTCATGTAGAATGACAGAAACTCTCATGTAGAAAGACAGAAACTCTCATGTAGAAAGATAGAAACTCTCATGTAGAAAGACAGAAACTCTCATGTAGAAAGATAGAAACTCTCATGTAGAAAGATAAAAACTTTCATGTAGAAAGATATAAACTCTCATGTAGAAAGACATAAACTCTCAAGTAGAAAGACAGAAACTCTCATGTGGAAAGATAGAAACTCTCATGTAGAAAGACAGAAACTCTCAAGCAGAAAGATAGAAACACTCATGTAGAAAGATAGAAACTCTCACGTAGAAAGATAGAAACTCTCATGTGGAAAGATAGAAACTCTCCTGTAGAAAGATAGAAACTATCATGTAGAAAGACAGAAACTATCATGTAGAAAGACAGAAACTCTCATGTAGAAAGACAGAAACTCTCATGTAGAAAGATAGAAACTTTCATGTAGAAAGATAGAAACTCTCATGTAGAAAGATAGAAACTATCGTATAGACAGATGGAAACTCTCATATAGAAAGATAGAAACTATCATGTAGAAAGACAGAAACTCTCATGTAGAAAGACAGAAACTCTCATGTAGAAAGATAGAAACTTTCATGTAGAAAGATAGAAACTCTCATGTAGAAAGATAGAAACTCTCGTATAGACAGATGGAAACTCTCATATAGAAAGACAGAAACTCTCATGTAGAAAGACAGAAACTCTCATGTAGAAAGATAGAAACTTTCATGTAGAAAGATAGAAACTCTCATGTAGAAAGATAGAAACTCTCGTATAGACAGATGGAAACTCTCATACAGAAAGATAGAAACTATTCTGTGCTAGTAGGTACTTACAGAAACTTCAGCATGGTTCATCAGCATAAAATTAAGCAAAATAACAAAGATACATAGGTCATTTGCCATATGTTATATTCCTACTTTGTTTCCTCTTCTAGATCGCTAACTCATTTTGTATAGGTCGGGGAATTTCAATATTAAGAGCCTCTTGCCTGTTTATTTGAATGATAAATCAAACATATACCTATTTAAGCTAAGTGTAACGAACTTTAAGTATAGCAAGTCCGTAAGAGTCATTTTGAATGCTATGTTTTGCTCTCTGTGTGAATTTGAGAAACTTTTGAATAACATAGTAAATCCAGCATTAGTTAAAATACTGCTACTTGTCTCTCACATCATTAATAAGATCACCTGGAGGTTGACATTACCATAAGTGTGCAGACAGCAGTAATATCTGATCTCAGGGTGTCTTACAAGGTCATGTGTGTGCGAGTAGCGAGTGACCTTGTAAGACACCCTGAGATCAGATATTTCTGCTATCTGCACATTTATGGTAATGTCAACCTCCAGATGATCTTGTTAGTGATGTGAGAGACAAGTAGAGTAAATACTGTGATAGACATCTGCTGTGTAACTGTACATCAGGAATGTATACAGCAAGGATCGAACGGACCGCGGCTGACTCATCGCTGTCAGGCGCACGATGCTCACCAGTATGAGGGAGCAGTTTGGTCAGGGTTTCGGTTTTTACAGTGCCTGTCTTAGCTTGTTGTGAAAAGATCCCTCTCTGTTTAAAGTCGAGTGCAAGAGATAGATAGAGGAAGCGCTCGCTGTAAGTAATGTGTTGTGGTTCAGTCGGACACAGTATTAACGACAGAGCAGTTAGTGGATGTTTACAAGTGTTTTTCAAAGACTATGTATAGGCCAGTGCATAATATAAGTCAGTAAGGTCAGAATATGTTTATCAGGAATAGGGGTATACCCATATACACGTACACAAATACGTTCACACACACGTAAAACCCTTGAAAACACACACATGATACACACACACACACAAACTCCACCTTCACAGCAACCACCCATAGTTCCTCATCAGGTCTCCCTCTTCCCCAACGTACCCTCAGACCACAGTTATACAAAAGAAGTTGAAGGTTTGATATACAAATGCAGATGGAATAACAAATAAATGTGAGGAGTGGCATGAAAGAATCAAGGGGACATCCCCAGACATAATAGCACTCACAGAAACGAAACTCACCAGGATAACATATGCAATCTTTCCACCCGGATATTAAATCCTCAGGAAAGATAGAGGGAGCAGAGGGGGAGGAGGAGTTGCACTGCTCATTAAAAACCGGTGGGGATTTGAGGAAATGGAAGGAATGGATGGAATGGATGAAAGAGACTACATAGCAGGAACAATCCAGTCTGAGGGCTATAAGGTGGAAATTGCAGTTATGTAAAACCCACCACAGAACTGCAGGAGGCCAAGAGAAGAATACGATGAGAGCAACAGAGCAATGGTAGACACACTAGCAAAGGTGGCCAGAAGAGCTCACATGGGAAGAGCAAATCTACTAGTTATGGGTGATTTCAATCACAAGGAGATTGACTGGGAAAACCATGTTGGTCCCGAAACATGGAGAGCCAAGATATCACGTACGAAAGGCCCCTTGGAGCTAGTGATCATGTGGTTCTGTGCTTTGATTACATAGTTGAACTACAAGTGGAAAGGGTAGCAGGAATAGGACGGGAAAAAACAAACTACAAAAGAAGGGACTACACAGGCATGAGGAACTTCCTGCAAGACGTTCAGTGGGAGAAATGATGGACTATGTGATAACAAAATGCAAAGATGCAGAGGAGAGGTTTGTTCCCAAGGGAAACAGAAATAATGGGAAGACCAGAACGAGTTCTTGGTTCACCCAAAGGTGTAGGGAGGCAAAAACTAAGTGCACTAGAGAATGGAAAAAGTACAGAAGACAAAGGACCCAGGAAAATAAAGAATATGCACAGATAAGAAGGGAGGCTCAGCGACAATACGAAAATGACATAGCATCGAAAGTCAAGTCTGACCCGAAGCTCTTGTATAGCCACATCAGGAGGAAAACAACAGTCAAGGACCAGGTAATGAGGCTGAGGAGGAAGGTGGGGAGTTCACAAGAAACGACCAAGAGGTATGTGAGGAGCTCAACGTGAGATTTAAAAAAGTATTTACAGAGGAGACAGGAAGGACTCCAGGAATTCAGAATAGAGAGGTATACCAACAAGTGCTGGATGAAATACAGACAACCGAGGAGGAGGTGAAGAAGCTGCTATGTGAACTCGATACCTCAAAGGCGGTGGGACCATGGGTCCTTTGATAGGGAGCAGAGATGCTATGTGTGCCACTAACAAACATCTTCAACATATCCATTGAAACTGGGCAACTACCTGAGGAATGGAAAATGGCAAATGTAGTCCCAATTTTTTAAAAAAAGAAGACAGACATGGGGCATTAAACTACAGACCTGTGTCACTGACGTGTATAGTATGCAAAGTCATAAAGAAGATCATCAGGAGAGTGGTGGAGCACCTAGAAAGACACAAGCTTATAAACGACAACCAGTACGGTTTCAAGGAAGGAAAATCCTGTGTCACAAACCTACTGGAGTTTTATGACAAGGTAACAGAAGTAAGACACGAGAGAGAGGGGTGGATAAACTGCATTTTCTTAGACTGCTAGAAAGCCTTCGACACAGTTCCTCACAAGAGGTTAATGCAAATGATAGAGGATCAGACACGCATACCAGAAAAGGCACTGCAATGGATCAGAGTCATGGTACGTGCCGAGGTGTCAGAGTGGGCGCCTGTGATGAACGAGGTTCCACAGGGGTCAATCTTAGGACCTGTGCTTTTTTGGTATATGTGAATGACATAACGGAAGGGATACACTCAGAAGTGTCCCTGTTTGCAGATGATGTGGAGTTAATGATGAGAATTAAATCGGTCGAGGATCAGGCAGGACTACAAAGAGACCTGGACAGGCTACAAGCCTGGTCCAGCAACTGGCTCCTTGAATTTAACCCCGCCAAATGCAAAGTCGTGAAGATCGGGGAAGGGCAAAGAAGACCGCAGACAGAGTATAGTCTAAGTGGCCAAAGACTGTAAACCTCATTCAAGGAAAAAGATCTTGGGGTGAGTATAATACCGAGCAGATCTCCTGACGCGCACATCAATCAGATAAGTGCTGCAGCAAATGGGTGTCTGGCAAACCTAAGAATAGCGTTCCGATACCTCAGTAAGGAATCGTTCAAGACTCTCTACACCATATAGGTCAACCCCATACTGGAGTATGCAGCACCAGTTTGGAACCCCCATCTGGTCGAGCACGTCAAGAAATTAGAGAAAGTGCAAAGGTTTGCAACAAGACTAGTCCCAAAGCTAAGGGGATTGTCCAACAAAGAAAGATTAAGGGAAATCGGCCTGACGACACTGGAGGACAGGAGGGTCAGGGGAGACATGATAACGACATATAAAATACTGCGAGGAATTGACAAGGTGGACAAAGACAGGATGTTCCAGAGAGGGGACACAGAAACAAGGGGTCACAATTGGAAGTTGAAGACTCCTAAGAGTCAAAGGGATGTTAGGAAGTATTTCTTCAGTCATAGAGTTGTCAGGAAGTGGAATAGCCTAAAATGTGTTGTAGTGGAGGCAGGAACCATACATAGTTTTAAGACGAGGTTTGATAAAGCTCATGGAGCTGAGAGAGAGAGGACCTAGTAGCAATCACTGAAGGGGCGGAGCCAGGAGCTATGAATCGACCCCTGCAACCACAAATAGGTGAGCACACACATACACACGACACACACACACACACACACACACACACACACAATCATGAAGATCGGGGAAGGGCAAAGAAGACCGCAGAGTATAGACTGTAAACCTCACTCCAGCATATGGGCGCCTGGCAAACCTGAGAATAGTGTTCCGAGACCTCAGTAGGGAATCGTTCAAGACTCTGTACACCGTGTACGTCAGGCCCATACTGGAGCATGCAGCAGCAGTGTGGAACCCACACCTGGTCAAGCACGTCAAAAAATTAGAGCTAAGGGGAATGTCCTACGAAGAAAGGTTAAGGGAAATTGGCCTGAGAACACTGGAGGACAAGAGGGTTAGGGGTGACATGATAACGACATACAAAATAGTGCGAGGAACTGACAAGGTGGACAAGGACAGGATGTTCCAGAGATGGGACACAAACAAGGGGTCACAATTGGAAGTTGAAGACTCAAATGAATCAAAGAGATGTTAGGAAGTATTTCTTTAGTCATAGAGTTGTCAGGAAGTGAAATAGTCTGGCAAATGATGTAGTGGAGGCAGGAACCATACATAGTTTTAAGAGGAATTGACAAGGTGGACAAGGACAAGATGTTCCAGAGAGGGGACACAGAAACAAGGAGTCACAATTGGAAGTTGAAGACTCAAATGAATCAAAGAGATGTTAGGAAGTATTTCTTCTGTCATAGAGTTATCAGGAAGTGGAATAGTCTAGAAAGTGACGTAGTGGAGGCAGGAACCATACATAGTTTTAAGACGAGGTTTGATAAAGCTCATGTAGCAGCTAGAGAGAGGACCTAGTAGCAATCAGTGAAGAGGCGGGGCCAGGAGCTATGACTCGAACCCTGTAACCACAAATAGGTGAGTACAAATAGGTGAGTACACACACACGTGGTGGGGGTTCGTAGGGGGATATTTGGATAATGGAAACACTCGTAGGTAGTTAAAGAGGCATATATTACATTATTATTATAATCAAAGAAAGCACTAAACCGACAAGGGCCATACAGTGCTGTGGGGTAGAAAATAGTGCTGAGGCTATAAACAGCTAAGTGAAGAGGGAATCAGATGTGAGGGGATAAAAGGGGTAGAAGGGACGCTAAGGGCTATGTGTCAAAGTTCGTAAAGTAAAGCAGTTGTTGACAAAAAGTCAAAAAGTGATCGTAAGTCAAAGGTAGTGCCGTCTGCAAGAAGATAAGATAAGGTAAGAGCGGTAGGGCGGCGGCGTCGTTGGAGGTAAATCCTGCGAGCTTGCTGGTAAACCGGGCAATCTACAAGAAAGTGAAGAACCGAAAGAGGGACCCGACAAACCTCACAGAGAGGAATAGGGTGTCGTTCCATGAGATACCCATGGGTAAGGCGAGTATGGCCAATGCGGAGACGGGAGAGCAGTCTCCCGAGTACGACAACGGTGGTAAGAAGATGGCCATAAAGCTAAAACCGGTTTAATAGAGTGCAATTTGTTATGGTGCATGCCCGACCACCGTTGTTGCCAACGGTTGTGAAGACGGGCAAAGATGACTGGAAAACAATTTTTAAACGGAATACCCCTATAGGAAACCGGAAGATCATGCACATCAATGTGCACGATGTCTTTGTTTTTGTTAGCCACACTGCGCAACCATAGTTGAATACGAAGGACTAATGGATGAGGTAAATCAAATTGTTTAATGGCTTGTAAAGCACTGAGGGAATCTAAAATTATTACAAGCGTCGAAGGAGACGTATATGCAATACGGAGAAGTGATATGAGGATGGCATTCAACTCGGCAGTAAAAATACTAGCCGAGTCTAACAAATGACCTCGGAAAACATCGACAGGGAACTCCACCACGAACCCAATACCGTCAGAAGATTTAGAACCATCTGTATAAACAGCAACGGCATGAGTATGCTGCCGTAAGTGATCAAGAAAAAGAGAGCAAGAAGCAGTTGTAGGTATGAGAGCTTAGGAGCATGGCAGTAGGGGAGAATAAACATGAACCTTCGGAACCTCCCCAGGGAGAAGGGAAAAGGCAGACGCTAAATGAACATATAAGGGGAGGTAACTGGAGAGAGGAGTGAGTAAAGACAAAGAGAAAACGGTCGGAGTAAGCAGGGGTATCTAACAAATAATAGGCTTTTATTAACGTCTGAGACCAACCTATACATAGACGGAACACGAAGGTCATGAGCGTGTTAAAGTAACGAAGGCAATGAGCATCACGATGATCAGCTAAGGAAGGAACATTCGCCTCAGCATAGAAACTTCCAACAGGGGATGAACGAAAGGCACCAAGGCATAAACGTAGACCCTGATGATAAAGGGGATCTAATTTAGAAAGAGTGGAAGAAGCTGCAGAATAGACTTGGTCTCCATAATCCAGCTTGGACAAGACGAGGGTGGAATGCAAACGGAGGAGAGTCCAGCGATCTTCTCCCCATGAACAATGCGCAAGAATTTTAAGGAGATTCAGCCGACCATGGCAAGCTGCCTTCAAAGAGGAAATGTGAGGTTTCCATGTCAACCGGCGATTGAAGAGAAAGCCAAGAAACTTGACCTTATCATATTCTGGAATACGGGAGCCTTGTAAATACAATGGAATATCTGGTATAAGAGGACGTCTAGCGAAGGTAAAGAAATGGGTTTCCGTAACAGAAAATTTAAAGCCATGAGAAGTAGCCCAATGGGAAACACGGTCAATTGTATCCTGAAGGGAGGCCGCTACCAGGCCACAGTCAGCGCCTGCGTAACCTATAGCGAAGTCATCCACATAAAGTGGCGACCAAATATGCGATGGAAAAATGGAAAGTAGGTCATTTATAGCTAAGAGAAAAAGGGTAGTGCTAAGGACACAACCTTGTGGAACTCCCTCGGCTTGAACAAAGTCTGAGGAAAGCGAGGCACCAACACAGACACGAAAATGTCTGTCAGATAAGAAAACAGCAAGGATGGTTGGTAGATTACCGCAGTGGCCTAAAGAGTGGGCTTGTCATATGCTTTCTCAAGATCAAAAAAAGAGTGCTAGGATGGAGTGTTTGTTAGCAAAGGCATTTTGCACATGTATCTAAGTGGAGCAAGGGGTCCAAAGTAGAGCGGCCCTTGCGAAAGCCATATTGGTGAGGAGAAAGACTATTGTGAGTCTCCAAATACCATATCAAACGTCTGTTCACCAATCGTTCCATCACCTTACAGACTACACTGGTCAGAGCAATGGGACGATAGTGAGAGGTATCAAGCCCCGAGGTGCCTGGTTTGCGAAACGGTAGGACAATGGCAGATTTCCATTGTTGAGGATGAACCCTCGCATCCAAATTAGATTGAAAATACGCAAAAGGACTATAAGGGCTGTAGAATGCAGATGTTGTTGCATAATGATATGAATATCATCAGGCCCAACTGCCGATGACTGGCAAGCGGAAAGTGTGGACTCTAGCTCTAGGAGAATGAAAGGTACATTATACGGTTCCATTCCATTAGAAGAGAAATCCAAGGGCAATTGCTCCTTGGTAGACTTAGACACGAGAAATGAAGGACAGAGGTGAAGCCCTTGGGAGACACGAACAAGATAGTTCCCGATTTCCGTGGCAAGTTCAAGAGGTTCCGCAACACTAACACCAGCAACCTGCAAAACAGGAGCTGGGTCTGGAGTGTACTTGCCACACAACTTCCGTACCTTCTTCCAAACCGCACACATAGGGAAAGTTGAATGGTATACACATAGTCTTGCCAACAAGTGCGTTTAAAGTCGCGTATGACGCAGTGAGCGACTGCCCTTGCCCGCTTAAAATCCAAGAGACGATCCGAGGTCCGATTATACCGATAACGGCCCCACGCAGCATGTTTTAAATGCATCGCACGGGCACACACAGGAGACCACCAAGGCACGCATGTCTGAGAATGCCTGCCTGAGGTTTGAGGAATAGAGCATGATGCTGCAGTCAAAACTAAGGTCGAAAACTGGTTCACCAGCTCATCAATAGAGGACGAAGAAAGGTATAATTCCCAATTCGCTCGTTCAAATTGCCAACGGGGGCTATGAGGCTGTCTGGAATACATTGTAGAAGTAAGAAAAATAGGAAAGTGATCACTGTCGTGCAAATCAGAGAGAACAGACAAAGCGTAATCAAGTGCAATTGACGAGGAACAGATAGCAAGAAAGAGACTGAGTGCGAGAGTCAAAATGGGTGGGAGAACACGTATTTAAAACATGAAGAGAATGAGAAGTGAGAAGAGTCTCTAACTGATCAACACAAGAGTCACAGTGGGACCCTCCCCAAAAATAATGGTGAGAGTTAAAATCACCTAACAACAAGATGGGCGGCGGTAGAGAAGAGATCAAGAATGCAATTACGAGATACAGAATGCATGGGAAGGGGAGAGATATTGAGAGCAAACAGTATACCATCTGTGCAAATAAATACGGTCTGCAGTATAATGCAGCAGAGAACGAACAAAGACCTGTTGATACGGTATACCAGTGAGCACAAGAATCGCTCTCTCATTAAATGATTCATCAGGAAAGGGATCAGCAGAATGCAAAAGTACATAGCCTGAAATGGGACGAATAACAGCTGAACGAATTTTGGGCTCTTGTAACCTGACACATACTGAGGAAAACTAGAAGAGCAACACCTGGAGCTCTCCCTGATTACCCCTGAGGCCATGAATATTCCATTGTAAATAAGTCATTATTTACAAAGACAGGTATGCCAACAATAAGAAGCGATAAAATCTATGGGCTATTAGGGTCGGTGAAGTCAATGTATGGAGGCAACGGTATGTGTGTAAGCAAGGAGGAATCAGAATGCTGTGAAGGAAAAGATTGCTGCGAAGGTTGTGAAAATAAGAAAGGGTAGAAGGAGGCGCATCAGTTTCCAACGAGGGTTTCGTCTCTGCAATATAGTTGGAGATAATGTTAAGTGTCTCATTGGACAAGGAAGATGCCGATACCATAATTTCAGAGACAGGTGAGGTAGAGCAAGTAGAAATCGGGGAGACTATGGAGGGAACCAAAGAGGTCTGAGAAGGGAGGGAAGTATGTACCTGGAGAGATGTGCTGGCGGGGGCAGAAGAGTCCTGCGGTGGAACAGGAGAGGAAGGAGGTTGGAAGGTAACTGGGAAAGAAGACTGGGGGGGATCAGGAGAAGTGAGGACTATGCGAGGGGGGTGGACCTCCAACTTCGTGTGTGAGTTAGAAAGGGGGTGAGAACAAGGCACTGAGGCCGAAAATGAAAACTGATGGGGAATTGTAAGTACTAGAGGAATGCAAAGAGACTTGGGCTTATGAGACAGGTTAAGCTTCGTAGGTGATAGGCACGAAGAAGATGCAGAACTTGCAGACTGAGAAACTAGTGGGCGAGAAGAAGTAGAGGTAGAAGTAGGTAAGGAGGTGGGGGTTTCAGAGGGTAAAACTACAAAAGAATTAGAGATGAGGGTGACCCCAGAAGACACAACACAGGAGGAGCTGGAAGGCGGGGGGACCACTAAGGTTGGAGGTCTCCTAGCTACTCATGAATAAGGGATACGAGGAAGATTCCCCTGAAGGCGGAGCTGAGAGACAGCCATAGCATAAGTAAGGCCTTCGCTCTCCCTAAGACAATGGATTTCTCGTTCATTATGATAGATCTGACAACTGCAGGAAAAAGAAGGATGAGGTTCATTGCAATTGAGACAAGTGAGGGAAATTACTCCAAGATCTATCGGTATGATCTGCGGCACCGCAGACAGAGCACTCTGCCGCAGATCTGCAATATTTAGAGAGGTGTCCAAAGCGCCAGCAATTTCTACACTGTTGGAGAGTAGGGACCACTTTATGGACCTCTAGGCGATGGTCCGCGATATAAACGGAGGACAAGAGTTCACGGCAGTCAAAGGTTGAGTGGCGATGTTACTGGGAAAGCGCAGGTAAGACATATGTATCCACTTTTAGAATAGAAAAGTCGTGAAGGGCTAATTGCTCCAAAATATTATCATCGCAAGACAGAAAATCACTCTGTACAATGGTATGCAGTAAAACCACCATACCACTGCAAGAATAGAGTAGCGTGCTTGTGAACTGTGATTGGAATGTTATCTATGGAAGTAATATGGGAAAGATCGTGAGCTTGTTCTGCATTCTGAACTGTAACGATGCGCGCACCACTTTGAAGAGAGTGAAAGGATATATTTTGGAAAACATGTCGTAAAAGAGCTTAACCAATACTATGGTCAGAAAGATAATCAATTGGAGATGCCAGTTGTAGGGAAAATAATTTAGTCCACTATGTACTTGTAAATATGGTGAGTAAAGGAAATGGGTGTCGCGTAGGTTGTTTTTGGGTAGAATGAGTAGACATCGAAGAACTGTCATCAGTAAATGGTCTGGAACATTTAGGCATAGTACCGCAGGTGGCCCAACCCAAAGTAGATGGGTGATCCGAAAACCATGGCACCATATTCGGGGAAGCCGGACGCCTAGTTAAAGGCGAGTATGAGGCATTGGCACTAACATAAGCGGGCGGAGCCCCAGCACTTGAAGCAGGTGACGAAGCATCACCAGCAGAAGGTACAGGGGTATGGGAAGAGTCTAGAGAATGGTCCAATAACGAAGCAGGGGTCAGAACAGAATGTGATACCAAGAAGGGGCCTGGGAGGAGGAGGGTTATCATGGAATGAAGAATCCATAATGATGGGACTCCTTTCATATTATTATTTTTAAGAAAAAAAAAGAAAGAAGGAAAGAAAAAAAAAGTGAGTCACTAGAAGGCATGAAAGGGCTGTAAGTTCCTCCTCTCATCCGAGATGACCTCAAGACCACAAGCAGTGCAGATGCAGCGTGGAACGAGTGCCATACCCAACCCATCACGCCAATAAACCAGAGCTCTGGGATAGCAACCTGACATCTACCGAGCCACCTCGGTGGACAAAAGAGAGGGCGGTCGGAAACCCACAACAACGCTTACCTCCTGTGGCTGACACCTCCCAGAACTGACAGCTAGCCTCTGGAGATTCACCTGTCACCTGCAGGACACCCCGCTCACTTCTCAGAAATCCGGGAAGGGAGCAGGGTGCCTCCAAATAATCCAGATTCCAAGGCAAACCACACCACACCCAAGGAATCTCACAGAGTGGGATGGACTCCGACACACTTCCCAATACCTAGAAACCGTAATGCCAGAGGGAAGGACCCCAGAGGCTACAAATGAGATGGGGAAAAAGGGGGGGTTGTGAGGGGGAGGAAGGGGGAAAAAAGGGGGGATGGGATAAGGAAGGGAGGATTGGGGGGTAATTAGGTTCGGCCTGAGGAAGAAGACCAAAAGGTCCAATTCCTCAGACCAATAGCTGCTTCACCACTACAAGAAGCCCCCCTTGAAGAGTGGCGTATATTACAAAAGCAGAGGCCTCTAGGTCTTGGCTGACTCGCTGGTTCACAGGGTGACGTGATGTCACAGCTAGCAAGAAAGCCTTACTATAATTAGTTGGGAATATCTATATAAGTGTACTACACAAGTTACACTGTTGACACACACACCCTACAGACACACTACACACAAAAAAATGGTCGAAGGCTCAGACGAAAATGGTTCTGGTAGGGAAGAATAGATGGAAGAGCAATGTAGAAGGATGGAACAAGAGTGGGAGAGCAAATTAGGCGAGCTTTCTGTGCAACTGGAGAAAAAGATGGAGGCAGAGGAGAAGAAAAAATGGGAGTCACAAGTCGAAGCTGCAGAAGCCAGGATGAGGACCCTAGAATACGAGGTAAATAGGCTGAAGCGAGTTACAGGGCTATTGCCCAGAGGAGACATAGCATCAGAAGCTGGTACACTCCTTCCTGAACGAAGAGTCAGACGAAAAGGAAGGAGACAAAACTTATGCCAAGGTCCTATCAGTGCACCAAGTAGGGCCGAGGAATGAAGGGAGAGTGCAGTTGGGAGCAGGGATAGTAGTAGGGAAGGGAGGAGAGGGTAGTGAGGGGGGCAGGTCCCAGGCAGAGGTACGATCATGCCACCGAGAGCTACAGGAAAAAATAAGGGAGACAACGCCTATGTACAAACAGGACCTGGAGACACAGGAAAAGGCAATGGGAGGAGGAGAGGGAGAAGTCAGTGTTTATTCGTGGGCTTCAGGAGAGCGAGGGGAGGACTCACAATGAACGACAGCAGAAAGAAAAACAGAAGATTGAAGACATCATCAAAGCAATAGGCGAGGAGAACATGATAGGGGGGTACTTGAAGGGAAGACATCTGCCGGTCCACACTTACATCCCACACCCCCACAGCACACTGCCAGGTCCCCCACCCTCACAGACCCCCAGAACACAGTGTTGGAGAGGAAATTGAAGGTACGGTACATCAATGCAGATGGAATAACGAATAAGTGGGAGGAGTGGCACGAAAGAGTCAAAGAGGCAGCACTGGACATCATAGCTCTCACAGAAACCAAGCTCACAGGAATGATAACAGATGCCATCTTTCCAACGGAATATCAGACAGAGGGGGTGGAGGAGTAGCACTGCTCATCAAAAACCAATGGTATTTTAATGAGACAGAGGAGAAGCAAGAGATTATATAATAGGAACACTTCAGTCTGGAGGTCCCAAGGTGGTAATTGTAATGATGTATAACCCACGACAGAACAGCAGGAGGCCAAGGCAAGAATATGATGAGAGCAACAGAGCGATGGTGGACACACTGGCGGAAGTGGCCAGAAGGGCTCATGCGAGCAGGGCAAAGCTACTGATTATGGGTGACTTCAACCACAAGGAAATCGACTGGGAGAACCTGGAGCCACATGGGGGCCCAGAAACGTGGAGAGCTAAGATGATGGAGGTGGTACTGGAAAACCTCATGTACCAACACGTAAGGGACACTACCAGAGAGAGAGAGGAGACGATGAACCAGCGAGACTGGACCTAGTATTCACCTTGAGTTGTGCAGATATTGAGGACATCACATATGAAAGACCCTTCGGGGCCAGTGTCCACATGGTTCTGAGCTTTGAATACATAGTAGAGTTACAAGTGAAGAGAGAAGCAGAAAGGGCATTACGAATTAAACCAAACAACAAAAGAGGGGACTATGCAGACATGAAGAATTTCCTTAACAGGGTTCAGTGGGACAGAGAACTGGCAGGAAAGTCAGCAAACGAAATGATGGAATATGTGACAACAATATGCAAGGAAGCTGAGGAGAAGTTTGTGCCCAAGGATAACAGAAATAACGAGAAAACCAGGATGAGCCTATGGTTCACACAGAGGTGAAGGGAGGCCAAAATCAAGTGTGCTACAGAATGGAAGAAGTATAGAAGGCAAAGGACCCAGGAGAATGAGGAGGGAAGTCAGATAGCCAGAAATTAATAAGAACAGGTAAGAAGGGAGGCCCAACGGCAATATGAAAATTACATAGCAGCGAAAGTCAAATCTGTCCCAAAGCTGTTGTACAGCCACATCTGGAGGAAAACAACAGTCAAGGACCAGGTAATCAGGAAGGAAGGAGGGAGATCACAAAAACCGACCACGAAGTATGTGAGGAGCTCAACGTGAGATTCAAAAAAGTGTTCACAGTGGAGACAGAAGGGACTCCAGAAAAACAGAGATATGGGGCTCACCATCAAGTGTTGGACACAATTCATGCAACTGAGGAAGAAGTAAAGAGGCTGCTAAGCGAGCTAGATACCCTCAAAGGCGATGGGGCCAGATAACATCTCTCCATGGGTCCTGAGAGAGGGAGCAGAGGTGCTATGTGTACCACTAACAACAATCTTCAACACATCTGTCGAAACAGGGCGACTACCTGAGGTATGGAAGACAACAAATGCAGTCCCGATTTTTAAAAAAGGAGACAGACATCAAGCATTAAACTACAGACCAGTGTCACTAACATGTATAGTATGCAAAGTAATGGAGAAGATTATCAGGAGAAGAGTGGTGGAGCACCTAGAAAGGAACGAGCTCATCAACGATAGCCAGCACGGGTTCAGGGACGGGAAATCCTGTGTCACAAACCCACTGGAGTTCTATGACAGGGAGACAGCAGTAAGACAAGAAAGAGAGGGGTGGGTTTGTTGCATTTTCTTGGACTGTAAGAAGGCGTTTGACACAGTTCCACACAAGAGATTAGTGCAAAAGCTGGAAGACCTGGCAGGGATAACAGGGAAGGAACTACAGTGGATCAGGAAATACCTGTCAGGAAGACACCAGCGAGTTATGGTGCGTGGTGAGGTGTCAGAGTGGGCACCTGTAATGGGTGGGGTTCCACATGGGTCAGTTTTAGAACCGGTGCTGTTTCTGGTATTTGTGAACGACATGACGGAAGGAATAGACTCCGAAGTGTCCCTGTTTGCAGATGATGTGAAGTTGATGAGAAGAATTCAATCGGATGAGGACCAGGCAGAATTACAATGGGATCTGGAAAGGCTGCAGGCATGGTCCAGCAACTGGCTCCTGGAATTCAACCCCACCAAATGCAAAGTCATGACGATTGGGGAAGGACAAAGAAAACCACAGACGGAGTACACTCTAGGGGGCCAGAGACTACAAACCACACTCAAGGAAAAGGATCATGGGGTGAGTATAACACCGGGCACATCTCCGGAGACGCACATCAACCAAATAACTGCTGCAGCATACGGGCGCATTTCAACATATTAATAAGGAATCGTTCAGGACCCTGTACACTGTGTACGTCAGGCGCATATTGGACTATGCAGCCCCAGTTTGGAACCCACACCTAGCCAAGCATGTAAGGAAGCTAGAAAAAGTGCAAAGATTTGTAAGACTAGTCCCGGAGCTAAGGGGTATGTCCTACGTGGAAAGATTAAGGGAGATCGACCTAATGACACTGGAGGACAGGAGAGATAGTGGGGATATGATAACGACTTATAAAGTACTGAGAGGAATCGACAAGGTGGACAAATACAGGATGTTCCAAAGATGGGACACAGCAACAATGGGTCACAGTTGGAAGTTGAAGACTCAGATGAATCACAGAGACGTTAGGAAGTATTTCTTCAGTCACAAAGTTGTCAGGAAGTGGAATAGTCTGGGAAGTGATGTAGTGGAGGCAGGATCCATACATAGCTTTAAGAAGAGGTATGATAACGCTCATGGAGCAGGAAGTGACCCAGTAGCGGCCAGTGAAAAGGCGGGGACAGGAGCTGTGACTCGACCCCTGCAACCACAACTAGGTGAGTACAAATAGGTGAGCACGCACACACACACAGCAACAAGGGGTCACAATTGGAAGTTGAAGACTCAGATGAACCACAGGGATGTAAGGAAATATTTCTTCAGTCACAGAGTTGTCAGGAAGGGATGTAGTGGAGGCAGGATTCATGCATAGCTTCAAGGAGAGGTATAATGAAGCTCATGGAGGGGGTAGAGTGACCGAGTAACGGCCAATGAAGTGGCGGGTCCAGGAGCTGTGACTCGACCCCTGCAACCACAACTAGATGAGTACAACTAGGTGAGTACACACACACACACACACACAAGTGCACACACACACACACACACACGTGCACACACACACACACAGGACTACAATGAGACCTGGACAGGCTGAAAACTTGGTCCAGCAACTGGCTCCTCGAATTTAAACCCACCAAATCCAAAGTCATGAAGATCGGGGAAGGGCAAAGAAGACCGCAGACAGAGTATAGGCTAAGTGGCCAAAGACTGCGATCCTCACTCAAGGAAAAGAATCTTGGAGTGAGTGTAATATCGAGCACATCTCCTGAGGCGCACATCAACCAGATAACTGCTGCAGCATAGAGGCGCCTGGCAAACCTGAGAATAGTGTTCCGATACCTCAGTAAGGAATCGTTCAAGACTGCTGCAGCATATAGGCGCCTGGCAAACCTGAGAATAGTGTTCCGATACCTCAGTAAGGAATCGTTCAATACTCTGTACACCGTGTACGTCAGGTCCATACTGGAGTATGCAGCACCAGTTTAGAACCCACACCTGGTCAAGCACGTCAAGAAATTAGAGAAAGTGCAAAGGCGCAACAAGGCTAGTTCCAGAGCTAATAGGAATGTCCCACGAAGAAAGATTAAGAGAAATCGGCCTGACGAGACTGGTGGAAAGGAGGGTTAGGGGAGACATGATAACGACATACAATTTAGAAATAAGTCACAAATCGGAGATGGAACTAGACAATATTTCGGTACGTTCTGTACTTTTATCAGTGCGTCTTGGTAATAGTCGGGGAAGATCCAAAATATAATGTAATTTCATCTATAAGTCTGCGATCTGTGGAAATCAAAATTATTTTTTTGCTTGATTTGTTAGGATACAAAAACAGATTCCTTGTTTTCAATGAGGACAAAACCCAATTCTAGGAACGGCATAGATGAATATTCACTGGTATATAGCTCCTTTAAGTCAGCAGTTGCTTGATCACTGATATCCAGCTCAGGTACGCTATCTGCGACTTAATCACATAGTGGGTCCTCATCTGACAAAGACCTGTAAAGGGAATACTTCCGTGTTTTCATGCGAAGACAACAGCACCTTCAGATAGTTTGTGATCACTGACCTTGACCTGTGAGACATCTACTGCTTCTACTGACTTTATTACGACCGCTGCTTCTCAAACGGATAACTCTTAATCATTAAGTAAATTATTTTTAATTATATAAAAGAACATTTCACTCGAAAGTGATTTACAGATGAGACAAATTTTGTTCATAGAGCATGATGGGGATGTGTGGGTGTGTACCCACATCCATTAACGGTGATATGTGGGTACGCGCCCAGTGGCGCTGAACAAAATGTTCCCCATTAATCTCCATTATCACACCAACCTTCATAATCACACTTGTCTTCATGCTTACACCTGCCTTCGTAATCACATCTGCCCATGCCAACGCCGGTTCTCTTGCCCAAAATGCCTTCATGCTCACACCTGACCTCCTGCTCATCTCTGCAATTTACTGAAGCAACAGCATCACGCTCAAAGCTACATTGCTGGGAAGTCACGTTCACCTTCCCCTCACATCACTATCTTAGCTGTCTCTGTAAGTTTCTAGTAAATCACTTTCAGTGAGAAGTTTTGCACTAGCGCTAAGCGTCTAAGCTGTGCATAATGACAATTGCTTAACTAGTTTACTTAAATAATTCAAACTAACTAGTGTTTATAATTTTCATGCTTCTTTGTTAAATACTATAGTTTAAATTATTCAAACTAACTAGTGTTCGTGTTTTTCTTGTTTCTTTGTTAATTACTAAAGTAGCGTAAGCAAGCCATAAAGAATGTTGGCCCGGGTGGCCCCCAAACTGCGGCTGAGACGACGAGCTGAGCACGAAGATGAGGGTCAGGTAAGTTGTCTGCTGGCCACACCTCTCCCAGACTCCTCTCCCATACTCTTTTAGACTCCACCATTACCTCCCTCACACTCTAACACTCTCTGCAGTACTTACTCTGTCAAGCACTCACTCCAGATACCCTTTAGAACTTTCTCACTCGTCCTCCATCTTTCCCTTGTATTCCATCCAACATTCTCCCACACAACTCTCTCTCAAACACTTTCAGACAATCACAGCCTCATACACACACCCTCAGTAGCACTTCAACGTTCTACTCTCCTTTCACACCTAGTCTCCGGCACACTTACTCGCTCATCTACTCGCCCACCAACACATTTTCCAAAATTACTTTACTCACCCTGAGTTCCATCAGAGTACAGAAACAACCAGAAGTGAGAAATCTTAATACAAACAAATAACAATTCTTATTCTGCGAGACTCAAACTTAAAAAATCAATGGTTTTACAGGACCAAATGCAATATTTCTAACCTTTACAGAAGCCCAGTCTGAAAGTTGCTATGACATCGAAGAATAATTCATGGGGAACGACTTTATATGTGATGAAAAGAACAAACTACAATATGTGGTCGATATGTAAGTTAAGGACTCGGTTACATTAATCTACTAAACGTCGTAAACAATGCAATCAACATGCAGGCAATGACCTTTGAAAACCTAATGTTAGTCATTTTCACAACAGTTTAAAAATCTGGTGTTGACAAATACTGCCTCGACAGCCTTTTAATTGAGCACAAATAAACTTAATATTTTTTACATGCTAGCGGTAGTAATTTTACTATTGTTCAACATAAACTGAAAGTGACTTTTAGACTCAGATTGAGAGCCTCAGTATTGTTGGCGGACAGGTTATGGGCAGTCAAATTGTTGATAATATCTGGTCAATTAATTCTGCTCTATATGTTGTTGGAGCACAAGGTATTCAATTTACATGTGAGTTTTAATTTCTGTGTCACATCAGTGGTAGTAATTTTACTATTGAGCAACAAAACAAAAAAAAATAATTCATACCTAAAATAAGTCATTTTTGGAGCAACGAAAAAATAGAGCACAATGGGTAAGCAGATACTGAGACTGAGCTCCTTAGTCTGGATCAAAAATTTACTACTGGTCACCACAATAGGCACAGTGTAATTGTCACCAGAAATCATAATTTTAGTGATTCAGATTTCCGGAAAGGTAATATTCAAGGTATTACTACTGCCGCCGTCTCGAAATATTCTACATCTGTTCTACCTAGAAGGGACATACAACCTCTTAGAAACCTGACTATCAACAAAGTAGTCTTCATTACCACTGCAGAAAAGGAAGGACGAGAAGGAATTCTCAACACTTGCGTTACAGTGAGAAAATATACAACATGTAAGATGACAACAATACATTCAATTATTTACCTGCATCACTGCTTCTAGATAAAATTAAAAGTTTCTACAAAAAGCACGCCAGACCCTACCGAAATTCGAACAGGAAAATAAACTATTATAATTTTTTTCCTGGACAGCCTAAATCAGTAAGTCTATATGTTTTAATCAAGACTCACAAGAATTACATTCAACTCCAGCCTCTCGCCTCAGACAGGCAACACCCCTCACCGACTGGAAGGCCTCCTTGCCAAGCATATATCAGGCTCCTGGGTACCATCTACCCCCCCCTACACACTTAAAATATTCAGGATGCCTCCAGTCTCGTATCTACAGTTTCATTGTCAAGAAAAAACACATTGCTTCCTTTAACGTAATGTCTCTTGCAACGTCCCTACTGCAGGTGCTATCGACATGTTCAGACTGAAGATTACCGACGACACCGACATCCCTGTGTCACAGGATGACTTCAAAAATCTGATAGACCGATGAGTGAATTCAAAACCTTCACAGCTGAGCCTACTCTCAAATTTACTTTAGAGCTCAATAAGACGATCAACTCCCCTTTTCAGATATCTCCTCTCATTCAAAATGCACAGAAAACCCAGTAGTAAGACTACCTTAAACATTTATATTCACAACCGATACACACACACATACTAAGATGAGATTCTTTTTGAGAGTTCTTCGTATAAGAAGCTGTGTTTTCCTCGGGGAATATTCCACCTACGTTTTACAAACTTTCACACATCTTAACTTTCCCCCGTTATTCATTCATGGCTGTAGAAAAGGGGCACAGACTATCTTGAGTACTACACCTTCACAACGCACCACAAAGAGGTACGTTGTCCTCCCATGTAGTGAAGTGTCAAACAATACTCATGGAGTACTTTCCAAAATTGGTATCAAAGTGGACACGGCATCTGCTGTTTCCTCTATCAAGGAACTCATGAGAAAGCGACCTGCTGCTATTATCCCTGTGTCTACCGCTGGTGTCTACACTATCCCCTGTCACCACTGAAAGTGAGGTCGAAATGCATCCAGATAAGATGTCCTAAGTGAATGCTCATGTTTCTTTAGTCACAAAATATGTTTTTCTTTATATTCACAGATAATAATAATTTGGTTTAAGAAATAATAATAATATGAAACATCAGTCTCAGCAACTTAAATTATCATGAGAGCATTATCAACATGTATATAAAGTGGCGTTTATAAAATAGGCTAGGAAGCTAATATATTAGAATATATTTTTTAGTACCAATGAGCCTAACCTTTAGAGGCTAGGCTCATTGGTACTAAAATATATATTCTGTACTCATACCATTAAGCTAAAGGAAATGAAGATACAAGTTAGAAAGATAACGACGCTCTCTCTATTGACCAAGACAAGGTCGCTGAACTTTTCTAAGATTCCAAACTTTCTCAAAAAGATAATAAATTTTGGTTAGATAAATATGTAATGTAAAACTAAGATTCAATATATATAGTATAATACAAGGGAGAGGGAGAGAAAACAAAAAAAATCTTCGAAACTGACTGAGCTCAAAAATCCATTTTCTCATCTTCAAAAATGACTTCGAGATTAAGGGAGATAGAAATGAAACTAATGACAAAACAGCAAATAACGAAATTATGATGACATTATTTTTCAAAGTGGAGTTATAAAATAGAATAAAGATTAACAACTCATGAAATTTTCGTGAACACAACTCCAAACTCTGGCAAGATTTCTGATATAACTTTGACCACACTTTAATTTGAGAAAGCCGTTTAAAGCATGAACTGTATCCCAGGTTTAAACTACTGGAAATCTGTATTCACCAAAATTACCAAATAACATTTTCTGAGGCATTTAATTTTATATGGAGACGGAATCTACAGAGACAGAGATACATTATCCAGTAAACTCTTTACCTGAGAGAGAAATTTTGTAGACAGTGTGTAACACCCCCAACGAAAAAGCAGGGATAAGCCGTGTCCACTGAGAGATAAACATAAAGAGTTCAAAGCTTTTCAGTGCCGTCCCATAAAACATTAGTGAAACTTTCTAAACAACTCTTAATTACCTTCTTGATAAACATCCTAGAAAAATTCCTAAACAGCAGAGCTGTGATGTTTACGTGGTACTACGTGTTGTCAGCAACAACTGTGGAGAAAATTCTCCAAAGGAGGGGGGGTATGCGCCCTAACTACCCTTGTTAAGGGCCCCACCCTTTCCACCCTTAGGAAGGGGCCAGACGAGGCGAGTCTGGGTGCATAAACAAATTAATACAGACCAGATGTACTGACCACAGTGTGTCACGTGGTCTGACCAAGTAACAGCGAGTGTGTATGTGAGTTAATAGACATTTGAGATAAATGTAACTCTTTGCCGTAACAGGAAGATTACAGTAAACTGTTGTGTTAGTTTCTACACTTGAAAATACAATCATGTGTTCCAGGGCTCTAAATATTTAGAGAACACAAACATTTTAATTGCCACTTGTAGCAGCATGTAGCAATTGTTGAAATTGTGCTGACCTCAGCATGCCAAGCCCCGCGGCGCCACGAGGCACCACGAGGCGATCAGATTGAATACGGGCTCTGAAGAGGTCATATGACGCGAGGGGTCATACGGCGCGAGGCGACGTAACTCAACAAAGACATTAGTCGTGGACGTCGGTGCGCTAATTTAATCTCCACTAACGTCGGGAAATAAGATAAGAACTCTGTTCCAGCGCGTTTAGTGAATAACATCGCGGTATATTCAGAAGTGTGCGCAGCTTCATATTACCGCTTAAAGACAAACGTAGAGACAATCGCAAGTGAATTCCATCGAAACAAGACGGTGACTCATCAGCGGCATTCTACAATCAAGACAGCATTTCCGCTCACGTTACAAGAGCAAGGTATGTTTTTATGTTCTTGTCAGGCAGGGGACTGCGCAGTTCTTGTATTTCAAGAGCATCAAAATTTACCTATTGACGGCGGTTATGCGTGGACTTTTAAGTCCAAACAAGTGAGTAAACTGCCTTTCAGTTCATCAAAGACTGAAATATGGGCATATGCTCCTTTGGGGCAACAATAACTCACTTGATGTTTACCTTACAGCCCAGTGGAGAATGAGGCAATAGATGTATCCTCTGTAGGTGTTGGGGACGGCTGTGACATCTTGGATTCATCAATAAGCTAAGTAGCAAGTTTTAAAGTTCATTATATCGTAGGAGCACATTACTCCATAACAACAGTCTCACTTATTTAACAAGCACTTCGTAAAACCCTCATTTTTACCCATCCTCCAACGCTCTCTCATTCACATGCATCTTTAAGTACTCTTTCACTATTTCACTCCGTAACATTCCTTCATTCCCACATTCATCCATTCTCCATCACTGCTTTGTTCACTCATATTCTATGTCATCTTCGATCACTCACTCACCCATCCCACACTCCCTCACTATTCAATCCTAAATCCCAAACAACACACACACACACACACACACACACACACACACTGACACTCTCGCTATCCATTCTCCAACTCACTCATTCTTCGAAAAGGACATAACTTATTCATGCTACAACACCTAATCACGCATCTTCAAATCTTCCAGAATTCTTTCACTCACAGATCTTCACAAACTTTAACACTTAACCTATACATGCTCAGCAACTCTCCTTCTCTCATCCATTCTCAAACACTCTCCATCTCCCTAACACCAGGAGACGCGTCTTACTACAGTCTCCAACACTCTCCTTCTCCCTAACACCAGGAGATGCGTCGTACCACCGTCTCCAACACTCCCCATCTCCCTAACACCAGGAGACGTGTCTTACCACCATCTCCAACACTCCCCATCTCCCTAACACCAGGAGACGTGTCTTACCACTATCTCCAACAATCCCCATCTCCCTAACACCAGGAGACGCGTCTTACCACCGTCTCCATCACTCCCCATCTCCCTAACACCAGGAGACGCGTCTTACCACCATCTCCAACACTCCCCATCTCCCTAACACCAGGAGACGCGTCTTACCACAGTCTCCAACACTCCCCATCTCCCTAACACCAGGAGACGCGTCTTACCACAGTCTCCAACACTCCCCATCTCCCTAACACCAGGAGACGCGTCTTACCACAGTCTCCAACACTCCCCATCTCCCTAACACCAGGAGACGCGTCTTACCACAGTCTCCAACACTCCCCATCTCCCTAACACCAGGAGACGCGTCTTACCACCGTCTCCAACACTCCCCATCTCCCTAACACCAGGAGACGCGTCTTACCACCGTCTCCAATAAAGCCAGCAGCAACCTGGTCTGTATGTGAACATTCATAATCAAGTTTTTAATTATAATTATACATAGAATAGATTTTTAAACCTATAATCCTTTTGTAAATAAAATATTTTTGGCTGTAGCTAGTGGAATATTTCGTTAAATTTTACCCCACGATGACCATGGATTTTATTAGAATATTTGGAAGTAGAATTTGCTTTGCTTAGAAAGATTTTCGTAGTGCTGACACATAGCTGAAATCTATTATTAGTTTCTAGCTTTAAATTTTCCAGCTTTTTAGTTTCTTATAAAAAATAACTGAGTCCTCTTAAATTTAAAGTTGCGTTAATTGTTGCAAGTGTTGAATTTTCCAGTTATTCAGATGTTTTCAGACAAAGATTTTATACTATATATATATATATATATATATATATATATATATATATATATATATATATATATATATATATATATATATATATATATATATATATATATATATATATATGTCTGCCGATTAGGTAAAACTTGTCAATTAGCAAGAACTCATCTAAAATTAAGTCCTTTCTAAAATTTTCTCTTATACGTTTAAAGATATATTTTTTCATTTATGTTAATGTAAGAATTTATAATTTTGTACCAAGAGAAACTTTGAAAACCTACCTAACCTTATTACAACAAGCGCAATTTAATTTAGCCTAACCCAACTAAATATATTTTAGATACGTTAACATTAATTTAATAATAAACAAACACAATGAAATATATTTTTTCGTTATGTTCAGAATGATTTTGGCGAAATTATTGCATACACAAATTTTCACTTGTCTTATATGGCAAGGTGAGCGTTGCTATTTAAGCCAAAATCGCAAGTTTTACCTAATCGGCACGACATATATATATATATATATATATATATATATATTATCGTGCCATTGAAAGCAGTTTGGTAATAGAACTACTATAAACAAGTGAATTGTTACTATTTGCCAAAATTCGAACTCGAAAATATTTTTGTGCTATGTAATGTTGTATCTAAAATATTTAGTCTGGTACTAAATAAATGCAGTTTTTAATAAGGTAGGTGAGTTTCAAGTTTCTGTTCAAATATCAGATTCTACTACATAAATGAAAAATATCTTAAACATGAAAAGAGGAATTGATTCATTGCAGTTTCTAATCGCACATATATATATATATATATATATATATATATATATATATATATATATATATATATATATATATATATATATATATATATATATATATATATTGTGCCATTAGGTAAAACTGGTTAATTAGCAAGAACTCATCTAAAATTAAGTCCTTCTAAAATTTTCTCTTATACGTTTAAAGATATATTTTCATTTATGTTAATGTAGAATTTATAATTTTGCACCAAGAGAAACTTTGAAAACCTACCTAACCTTATTACAACAACGCAATTTAATTTAGCCTAACCCAACTAAATATATTTTAGATACGTTAACATTAATTTAATAATAAACAAACACAATGAAATATATTTTTTCGTTATGTTCAGAATGATTTTGGCGAATTATTGCATACACAAATTTTCACTTGTTTTATATGGCAAGGTGAGCGTTGCTATTTAAGCCAAAATCGCCAGTTTTACCTAATCGGCACGACATATATTATATATATAAATATTATTGTACCCACGAGCGAGTGGTAATGAACAATAACAACACAGCGAAGCAATCAGGCTAGGCCGTCGAACACATGCTTCTAGTGCATGGGACGATAAGCACATGACTCATTAGCGCATGGTGACTTGAAGGCAGAGTCACTGGCTAGTCCATGTGAACATTAATTTGCTCAATATGATGGAGGTAAAGCATTTGAGTATGAACATTGGTAGTCGCTAGTGTTGTTTTTGAATAGTAGTATGCATTATTATCATAACATATAACAATGTATGATAAGTTATAGGTATGATGATCAAAGAGTACTAGATACTATATATATATATGTGTGTGTGATATGTGTGTGTGTGTCAATGTGTGTGTCTTGAACTTAGTTGAAGGTAGTGGAATGTGTAGTTTAGTCACGGAGAATTGAAAACAATTGCCAAGGTTGAATAGAGCAGAGATGAACATTAGCAGGTTGAAGTAGAGACGGGGATAAATTAGCCAAGGTGTGGAAGGTAGAGCACGGGGACTGAACATTAGCCAAGGTGTGGAAGGTAGAGCACGGGACTGAACATTAGCCAAGGTGTGGAAGGTAGAGCACGGGAGACTGAACATTAGCCAAGGTGTGGAAGGTAGAGCACGGGGACTGAACATTAGCCAAGGTGTGGAAGGTAGAGCACGGGGACTGAACATTAGCCAAGGTGTGGAAGGTAGAGCACGGGGACTGAACATTAGCCAAGGTGTGGAAGGTAGAGCACGGAGACTGAACATTAGCCAAGGTGTGGAAGGTAGAGCACGGGGACTGAACATTAGCCAAGGTGTGGAAGGTAGAGCACGGGGACTGAACATTAGCCAAGGTGTGGAAGGTAGAGCACGGGGACTGAACATTAGCCAAGGTGTGGAAGGTAGAGCACGGAGACTGAACATTAGCCAAGGTGTGGAAGGTAGAGCACGGGGACTGAACATTAGCCAAGGTGTGGAAGGTAGAGCACGGAGACTGAACATTAGCCAAGGTGTGGAAGGTAGAGCACGGGGACTGAACATTAGCCAAGGTGTGGAAGGTAGAGCACGGGGACTGAACATTAGCCAAGGTGTGGAAGGTAGAGCACGGGGACTGAACATTAGCCAAGGTGTGGAAGGTAGAGCACGGGGACTGAACATTAGCCAAGGTGTGGAAGGTAGAGCACGGGGACTGAACATTAGCCAAGGTGTGGAAGGTAGAGCACGGGGACTGAACATTAGCCAAGGTGTGGAAGGGTTAGGGGGCACGGGGACTGAACATTAGCCAAGGTGTGGAAGGTAGAGCACGGGGACTGAACATTAGCCAGGGTGTGGAAGGTAGAGCACGGGGACTGAACATTAGCCAAGGTGTGTGAAGGTAGAGCACGGGGACTGAACATTAGCCAAGGTGTGGAAGGTAGAGCACGGGTACTGAACATTAGCCAGGGTGTAGAAGGTAGAGCACGGAGACTGAACATTAGCCAAGGTGTGGAAGGTAGAGCACGGGGACTGAACATTAGCCAAGGTGTGGAAGGTAGAGCACGGGGACTGAACATTAGCCAAGGTGTGGAAGGTAGAGCACGGGGACTGAACATTAGCCAAGGTGTGGAAGGTGGGACGTGGAGGTTAGAATACATATTGTTGGGAGAATCTTTGTGGTTAGATTATGTTGGGGTAAGCTTGGAGGTTAGAATAAGTGAGAGAGGAGGGTTGATTTGTTATCAGAATACAAGCTAAGGTGAGGGAAGCAGAAAAGATAATTTCACAATGTAATTCACTGAAACCCTTATAATTATACCTTCCAGTTTTTCCTTATCTTACGTCTCTCCTTCTCATGTTCTTTCAACTCTTTCATCCCTTTTTTAACTTCCTTTACCATTCAAAGCCCCTACTCCTTTTTTTCATGTTCCCCTTCTATCCACCCTTTTGTTACCATATTTCTCTGGTCTGTTCCTTCACTATTCGCCTTATGCGTCATTCACCATCTTCATGATGCAACAGTCTTCCAAAAAACTCTCTCGCGACCTTTTTACCTTATTATTATTATCTGATATCGTTATTTATGAACATAGCGAAGGTGACCGATATTACTATCACTTTCATCATGGTCTACTATATTGCAATGTATACTAGAATATATTTTATCTACTCTGTATGAATTTGTCATCTACGATTTTAATTTATTTGAATGTTTATGTTTTTCCTATGTAAATAATCACTTATGCACTTGTTCTTTGATACTCCCAAGTCATTTTCGTGGTTATGTTCGCAAGAATACCATCGCCTAGCAACCACATCATGTATTTTTTTTGTATTCAAGTTCGTTGTATTATGCCTCCGTAGTGTCCCCATGTCCCAGCACCCTATTCCCATCCTCATTTTTATTCCCAACCCTTCTCGTTCTTGGATTAAATATGATTACCTTTGTTTATCAGGCGCTTTATGACCCTATTTGTTTAAATCTTCCCCTTGAATACAATATTTTTTTTTTTCTGGACAACATTAACTCCGGTTTTGTATGAAGCTTTATGAATAATGCTTTTCGTTCGATCCTAAAAAACCCGGCTATGTTGCTGTGGTAGCTTCTGAACCTACAGTGAAAATAATTGAGTATATCTTTATCACTCTACTGAAATCTCCCAGTTCAAGCTGACACATGTCATTTTCTTACGTATGAAAACTAGAGATGGGACGATCCCACTAGGGATGGGACGATCCCACTAGGGAAAATTACTTGCAAGCAACTCTAGGATAGCTAAAGTAGCTGACCTAAACTAACTAGAAAATAAGTTACTGTATCTGCAAAGGTCATGATTGAAACTATTGCTTTGTGGGGTATAAGTAACAGTGGAAGTTGAGGATAATAACATCTCAAGATAAAGGTTCGGACAGAGTAAGAAAGTAAGTAGCTGAATACTACTGGGATGTTTGTGTTAGGAACCGCCGCTTAACACAACTGATGATCAACAAAAGTTGCTAAGCCTTTGAAAGATGCAGATATTATGACGCGATTTTTAAACAAGAATAGCTAAGCCTTAGTGACTTGTAGGTGTAAAGATCCGGTGCTTCAACAACATAAAATAAATCTTATTTAGATGTAGGTGTTAAAAACCGGTGCTTCAACAAGAACCTTAGTAATATGTAGGTGTTAAGAACCGGTGCTTCAACAACAGAAGCTAAATCTTAATAAGATGTAGGTGTTAAGAACCGGTGCTTCAACAAGAACCTTAGTAATATGTAGGTGTTAAGAACCGGTGCTTCAACAACAGAAGCTAAATCTTAATAAGATGTAGGTGTTAAGAACCGGTGCTTCAACAAGAATCTTAATAATGTATAGGTGTTAAGAACCGGTGGTTAAATGGGAGTAGCTAAGCTTTAGTGCAAAGTGTTAAGAACAGATGTTTACATAAAAGAACCGAAGCCATAGTGACATGTACAGACGTTAAGAACCTGTATTTTAACAAGAGCATTGAAGCCTTAGTAAAGCGAAGGACTTTTCTTTCCACGAAGCTTTAACCCAATTTTTTGCCCTAGATAAGAGGAGAGGACAGTATAGCGTAGAGTGAGTGAGAGTGAGAATGTTGCCAAAGCCTGAGAGAGAGGCTGGGAGTGAGAGTGAGTATCCGCTGTTACCAGAGTGAAAGTACGAGTAAGGTGATGCCTTAGTGAGAGTGACTTGCTGTCTGAATGAGAATCAGTTTTTTTGTTATATAAGCATGAATAAGAGTGAGGTGACGAGTACGTGGGAGTGAAAGTGCAGTGGTGTCTGAGTGGAATGTGGTGTTGTCTGTGTGAGAGTGAAATGTCTGATCGTGTGGTCCATTATGTTCAGAGAGTGATGGAGATTTCGTTATCCATCCTCTGATCGGGAGTAACACACGTCTCTGACATTCAGATATACCTGGAGTGAGCATAAGGTGTTGCCTGAGTAAGAGTTATCTTGGTCAGACTGAGTTGCGGACAGATAGCATGATCCAGGTGACCTGTCAGCAGGGGTCGCGGGAGCCGGAGGTGGCCATCCGGCTGACATCGACCAGCTGCCGTGTGAACAACGAGGTTCGCTATAGCTTCACGGCAAACACCTACCAGCGAGTGTGGGCAGAGGACCTGGTACTCGACCTACTCACGCTGCCCTCCAGAACCATCCACAGAGACTTGTACGAGCAGTACTTCAAGTCCAGCAAACCATTGCCACAAGGTCTCCACTACAAATAGAGTATTTATATTTTGATAATTTCATATTACTAGGAAAATAAATGTTCATAAAACCTTTATAATCAGACACATAATCAATATCATTCCCCACGTCGATGGCTTTCTCGAAATTTTGCGAAACACAATGGTAACCCGGCTGAAAAATACTGGTTATTTGTTTTTCTTATATTCGTTTTTTATCAATGTTTTAAACTTTTGTTAGCTTAAAATATCAGAGCGAAATTGTGCAGGCCTTCCGCCGACTCCACTCATTTGTACTCACCTAGTTGAGGTTGCAGGGGTCGATTCACAGCTCCTGGCTAAATACTTATATTGAACGATCAGCGGATAATATATTATTGTACTTAGGTATACACAGTAGAAACATGTACGCTTGTGGATTCGGTAGCCTGAGGCTAGTAAGTTCTCATTTATACGCAACACTTAGTTTTATAATCCTTCTTTTGCCCTATCTCGCTGGCAAGTTATTTTCACTGTTACTGTCTCTCTCCTAGTTTCTCAGTCGCATCGTCTGCCACTATCTTTCATTTCTGTCTGTCTCTCCTTATGTTGAGGTTTCCATTTAATGTCTCTTCTTGTGCCACTTTATTACCTTTAATTTATATCTCTGTTAATTTTCTTCCCATCTGTCCATTATGGTGTATTGAAAGTTCTTTTCAAATCTTCCAAATCAGAATATACGAAAATTTTGGAGTACCTCTGACATACTTCTCATTCTGAAATATGAAAGTATGTAATCATACATACATACATACATATACACACACACATGCATACATACATACGTTCATACTTCTTCTTTCAACAAATCGGCCGTTTCCCACCAAGAGAAAAACAAGTTTCTTTTTTTAACTTTAGTAATGTATACAGGAGAAGGGGTTACTAGCCCTTTGCTCCCTGCATTTTAGTCGACTCTTACGGCACGCATGACTTACGGACTGTTCCACTACCCCATGGAGATAAGAGGAAATAAGAACAAGAACTAGTAAGAAAATAGAAGAAAACCCAGAGGGCTGTGTATATATATGCTTGTACATGAATGTGTAGTGTGACCTAAGTGAAAGTAAAAGTAACAAGACGTACCTGAAATCTTGCATGTTTATGAGACAGAAAACAGACACCAGCAATCCTACCATCATGTAAAACAATTACAGGCTTTCGTTTTACACTCACTTGGCAGGACGGTAGTACCTCCCTGGGAGGTTGCTGTCTACCAACCTACTACATACATAAATACAGAAAATAACACTATCCTTGCTCCTCTCGGCTCCAATGCAATTGATCTGATTTAAAAAAAAAAAAAATCAGACCTCAGGATGATGGAAGGCAGGATGAAAGACACAGATATACATGATGCCTTCTACTTACTCACCAGGTGCCTGATCCTCCCAGAACTCACCTGCTTCTTGAAGTGCTCCTCAGTTTCAACAGTCCAAAACTCAAGGAATATGACTCCCTCCTAAAGACCATGCTAAGGTGTACCGAATCTTTCCCTAGAAGATGGACAGTGGTTGCAAGCCTCAATTCCAGTCAGACTCAGCGGGCTGGGAGTACGTTAAGTCCTCACAGATTGCCCTAACAGCTTTCTTATCCACCTCCATAGCATCAAACGAGGTAATAAAACAAATTATTCCAGACAAACTTGGTGACTAAGCAAGGAAACAGGATCCAAGTTGGACAAGGACCATTATTGAGTGGAATACTCTTTCTGCACCAGCACCAAAACCCAGTGCAGCACTGGCCAACGAACAGTCCAGATGGGATGGCCCCATTGCTGAAAAGGTGGATAACAACATGCTTGGATCCACAACATCCAGCAGGAAAATTGCCCATCTTCAAGCTGTGAGTACACATCACTCTGGGAACCTCCTCCAAACAGTTCTCATATCGGCAATGGGAACACACGTCAACCCACAGACCCTCCGTACTGCAGTGGATCTCTGCCTTGCTGCCCAAATTCACACGGAATATACGTGTATTTGCATCGATGCATAAGGCATCCAATATGGTCTACACGGTCTAAACTGCTCCAAACCATGGGTTTGTACGCAAGACAATGAAGTCAACGACATCATAAAGAAAGGCTTTGCTACGGCTGGATGTCTGGCTGAGAGAGCCCTGATCCCTTGCATCCTCAATACTCACAATCCTTGAAACTGCCCAGACAGGATCACTATGCATTCTTGGAAGAATGTTTAGCTTTTAGCATGGAACTATACTTGCATGTCGACTCTGGCTGACACCTACATGCAGAACAATGATGGGCAGCAGGGAGGTACTGCGGATCACACGGAGAGGTACAAGACCAGCACGTACAGAGATGTAAACCATCAGTATCAATTTGTCCCAGTGGGATCAGAGACCCTGGGATCATTGACAAAGAATAACACATGTTTCCTCAAAGAACTGGGTTCAGACTAATTGACTCCACTTGGAACCCATGGGCGGCTACTTTCATGTTCCAGCACCTCAGCGTGGACATCCAGAGGGTAGTAGGTAGTAGTTGGGTCAAGGAGAGCACTGCGCCAAGTGTAACACGCGAACTGCACACACACACTCTCACGTACCCTAATACACCCAAACACGCACACACTTACACACCCTAACACCCAGACACACACTCATACTCACACACCATACATAGGTTTAAGAAGAGGTATGATAAAGCTCATGGACCAATGAGAGAGTGGACCTAGTAGTGACCAATGAAGAGGCGGGCCAGGAGCTATGAATCGACCCCTGCAACCACATTTAGGTGAGTCAAATTAGGTGAGTACACACTAACACCCAAACACACACTCATACACCCTAACACTCAAACACACACTCACATACATTTCGAAGTGTTTCGTTACACACACACACACACACACACACACACACACACATACATACAACAGGCCTAGTGTCCAATCGACATGTGCCTAGGACAAAGTGGTAACTAACACCCTAACACACAGTCACATACACTCACACTCCCTAACATCTTAACACACACACACACACACACCCTAACTCCCAGACACACATTCACACTCACATACGCTCTAACACCCAAACACACACTCACATACACTCATACACCATAACACCCAAACACACACTCACACACCCTAACACCCAAACTTACACTCCCACTCCCACCCACTGCTTTTCACACACTCACATAAACCCACATTCACGTAGACCCCACACACTCTTCCCTCTCTCTCTCTCTCTCTCTCCCCCTTTCTTCCCTCTCTCCCTCCCCTGCTCCTCTCTCTCTCTCTCCCCATTTTTCTCTCCCTCTTTCGCTCCCCCTCTTTCTCCCTCTCCCTCTCCACGCCTCCCTCTCCCTTCACCTCTCTCCCTCCCTTCTCCCCCTCTCTCTCTCCTTATACCCCCTCTCTCTCTTTCTTTGCCACTGTTTCCCCCACCCCCTCTCTCTCTCCCTCTCCTTCTTTCACCTCCACACAAACACTCACACACACACACACACACACACCTAGGACACAGGACCTAGTAGCAATCAGTGAAGAGGCGGGGCCAGGAGCTATGAATCGACCCCTCCAACCACAAATAGGCGAGTACAAATAAGTGAGTACACACACACACACACACTACATAGTAGGTACAATTCAGTCTGGGGGACATAAGGTAGTCATTGCAGTGATGTACAACCCACCACAGAAATGCAGGAGGTCAAGAGAATATGAAGAGAGCAACAGAGCAATGCTGGACACACTAGCTGAGGTGGCCAGAAGAGCGCACATGGATAGAGCAAAGCTACTAGTTATGGGTAATTTAAATACAAGGAGATTGATTGGGAAAACCTGGAGCCACATTGGAGCCCCGAAACATGGAGAGTCAACAGGTTAGGGAAACTACCAGAGAGAGAGAGAGAGGAAGAGAGTTGTGGATGAACCAGCAAGACTGGACCTCGTATTCACCTTGAGTAGCTCAGACATCGAGGACATCACATATGAAAGGCCCCTCGGCGCTAGTGATCACGTGGTTCTGAGTTTGAATACATAGTAGGGTTACAAGTAGAGAGGGTAACAGGAATAGAATGGGAAATGTCAAACTACAAAAGGGAAAGACTACACACGCATGAGGAACATTCTGCAAGAGAAAGAGAATTGGAAGGAAAATCAGAAAATGAAATGATGGACTATGTGACAATACAATGCAAGGAGGCAGACGAGAGGTTTGTTCCCAAGAGCAACAGAAATAATGGAAAGACCAGAACGAGCCCTTCATTTACCCAAAGGTGAAGGGAGGCAAAAACTATGTCTCTTAGAGAATGGAAAAGTACAGAAGACAATGGACCCTGGAAAATAGAGAGATTAGTCGAAGAGCCAGAAACGAGAATGCACGGATAAGGAGGGAGGCCCAGTGACAGTATGAAAACGACATTGCATCAAAAGTCAAGTCTGACCCAAAGCTGTTGTATAGCCACATCAGGAATAAGACAACAGTCAATGACCAGGTAATTAGGCTGAGGAAGGAAGGTGGGGAGCTCACAAGAAACGACCAAGAAGTATGAGAGGAGATCAACATGAGATTTAAGGAAGAATTTACAGTGGAGACAGAAAGGACTCTGGTATGTCAGAATAGTGGGGTACACCATCAAGGTAAAATACACACAACCGAGGAGGAGGTGAAGAAGATGCTAAGTGAACTTCATACTTCAAAGGCGGTGGGACCGGACATCTCTCCATAGGTCTTTAGATAGGGAACAGAGACACTGTGTGTGCTACTAACAACAATTTTCAACACACCCATTGAAACTGGGCAACTACCTGAGGTATGGAAAACTGTAGATGTAGTCCCCATTTTTAAGGAAGGAGACAGACACGAGGCACTAAACTACAGACCAGTGTCACTGACGTGTATAGTATGCAAAGTCCTGGAGAAGATTATTAGGAGAGTGGTGGAGAACCTAGAATTTAACAAGGTTGTAAACGAAAACCAGCACGGATTCATGGAAGGAACCTACAGGGAGTTTTATGACTAGGTAACGGAAGTATGACACGAGAGAGAAGGGTAGGCAAATTGCATTTTCTTGGACTACAAGAAGACCTTCGACACATTTCCTCACAAGAGATTAGTGCAAAAGCTGGAGGACCAGGCACGCATAACAGGAAGGGCACTGCATTGGATCAGAAAATATCTGACAGGGAGGCAACAACGAGTCATGGTACGTGAAGATGTGTCAGATTGGGAGACTGTGACGAGCGGGGTTCCACCAGGGTCAGTCCTAGGACCTGTGCTGTTTTTGGTATATGTGAATGACATGACGGAAGGGATACACTCAGAAGAGTTCCTGTTTGCAGATGATGTGAAGTTAATGAGGATAATTAAATCGGATGAGGATCAGGCAGGACAACAAAGAGATCTTGACAGGCTACAAGCCTGGTCCATCAACTGGTTCCTTGAATTTAACCCCGCCAAATGGAAATTCATGAAGATCGGGGAAGGGGAAGGAAGACCGCAGAGTACAGGCTAGGTGGCCAAAGACTGCAAACCTCACCCAAGAAAAAGGATATTGGGGTGAGTATAATACTGAGCACATCTCATGAGACGCACATCAACCAGATAACTGCTGCAGCATTTGGGCGCCTAGCAAACCTATGAATAACGTTCCGATACCTCAGTAAGGTATCGTTCAAGACTCTACATCGTGTACGTCAGGCCCATATTGGAGTATGCAGCACCAATTTGTAACCCACACATGGCCAAGCACGTCGAGAAATTAGAGAAAGTGCAAAAGTTTGCAACGAGACTAGTTCCGGAGTTAAGGGGCATGTCCTACGAGGAGAGGTTAAGGGAAATCGACCTGACGACACTGGAAGACAGGAGAGACAGGGATGACATGATAACATCATATAAAATGCTGAAAGGAATCGACAAGGTGGACAGGGACAGGATGTTCCAGAGATGGAACACAGCAACAAGGGGTCACAATTGGAAGTTGAAAACTCAGATGAGTCACAGGGATGTTAGGAAGAATTTATTCAGTCACAGAGTTGTCAGGAAGTGGAACAGTCTGGAAAGGGAGGTGGTGGAGGCAGGATCCATACATACCTTTCGGAAGAGGTATGATAAAACTCACGGAGCAATGAGAGAGTGATCTAGTAACGACAAATGAAGAGGCGGGGCCAGGAGCTATGAATCGACCCCTACAACCATAATTAGGTGAGTACACACACATACACACACACACGTACAGCCAGGAGCTATGACTCGACCCCAGCAACCACAACTAGGTGAGTATACACACACACACACACACACACGCACGCACATACATGCACATACACACATACACACACATGCACATACACACATTCACATACACACACGTTTACATTCAACGACAGATGAGGGGACAGAGGAGGCTGCGCGGCTGCTGGAGGAGGTGTATGCCGAGATGGTGGGTAAGGAGGAGCTGGCTCGTCTTGATTCCCAACCCAACCCCTTCAGCTTCAGCGAGCGTGTCTCCCAGACCACCAGGTTCAACTCCAGAGTAAGTCCTTCTTTCAGACTTGTTTTGTGTCCATCGAAAATTTTTCTATTATTAATCTCAAATATGGCTTGTGTTAGTCTCATTCTTATCTGTGTTAGTTTCTCACTTGTTCATCTTAAACTTAGCTTGTGTTTGTTTCTCACTAGTACTGTGTTTGTCTCGGCTGTCTTGTGTTTCTTACACTTTTTTGTTTTTGTGATAATTGTTTTTTTCTTTGTCTCTCACTTGCATTTTGCTTGAATCACACTTGTCTTCTTTTTCTCAATTATCTTGTGTTTGCTTCACGCTTGTCTTGTGTCTACTTTATGCTTGTCTTGTGTTTGCTTCACTCTTGTCTTTATTTAGTCATAGGTTTGTCTCGCGTTTGTCTCACGCTTGTCTTGTGTTTCTTTAACGGCTCTCCTGTGTTTCTTTAACATTTGTTTTGCTTATTTCACGATTATTTTTTGTGTGTTTTATTTGTTTTATGTTTGGTTCACACTTTTGTATTTGTCTTATACTTATTGTATCCATGGATCATTTACGCTTGTTTTGGTTGTCTCACTCTGGCTTTGTTTTTGTCTCATACTTGAGTTTAACTCACACAGTTTTGTGATTGTTTCATACTTGTCTTGTTCTTGTCTCACTCAGTAGGGTGAAAACTTGCTAATATTCTGACTGGGATTTTTATGGAATATTTCCACAGTACCGATAAGTTTTGTCTTCACTGTAGAGGATCCCAACAAGAATACTATTTCTTAGTTCCATTATACTTCCCCATAAGCTCTTCAAGACATTTTTTCTGAGTGATCGTAAAGGGATCTTGTTGCAAGGATTTGGAGCTAACATATTTTTGCCGTGATAAACTAACTACCTTCCTTACTGGAGATCCACTAAACACTTACGGGTTTAGAGCTTGTTAATAAAAATATTATTTTCCGTTATTTATTGCTAACAATTAAAAGTGCAGTTAAACAGTACACTTGTCAAAATGGTAACAAGGTAGTTACGGAAAATACTAGTTTAATGTTAAGTCTGGTATCAATAAGACAAACCAGTCTCCTCACTTCTCATCCCTACCTCCCTAAATTACCAATTATTTGGATATGAAATGGTAGCTGGTATTAATATATTAATTAACTCTCCAGTGTCACAACTCTTAGAGTGTTAATAAGCTTTTCACTATGATAATTGCTTTTGAAACAATGTTAATAATAAGCTTAGAAAGTGACCTAGAAGTACTCAGATATTTTATTCTTAAATAAGAATAACAGAGTTGCAACAGTGATTGTTGTTTATAGAGTTATTGTTTATAAAGAGTTGTTTATAGAGGTTGGATACAAATGTTTTGTATTATATTATGTATGTTTATGATACTAATAAAACTGTAAGGTTCGTCTTGTGCACAAGTTATGCTTTCCTATTATCATAACATTCGTGATATTGCTATTCTATGTAGGAATTACAATATTAATAATATTTACGTTATTAGTGTTGGTTTATGCGTGTAGGATCCATGTAGTTTACTCTGCATAATTTATTTGGTTGAAGGAAATGAGGACGTGACAATAGACCAGATTCTCTAGAAGGAATTTGCATTTTAAGATTTTCTATTTTTCCCTATTGGTTGAGCCCACTAAGGGATGTGGCCTTCTCACCTGTGTCATGCAAGTGTCAAAGATTGTCTCTGATTTACTGTAGACGTCTTTCTGGATTGGTTGTTGATTCATCGTTTCTGTGGTTTTATGTAACCTTACACAACTCTGGTAGAAAATCAGAGTATTTCAGTGTTCTGTGTGTTTTATTTCAGAAGGATTTTACATGAGATTCGTATGGGTCTCTTGTGGCATCCTGCCCTTTTAAGAAATAATTCGAATTATGACTCTAAACAGTCAATATATCACTGATAAATCAATCTTCATCAGTGTAACTCTCAAACAGCTTTACCTTTATATTTATATTTTTCAATGTTAATTCCCCGATAACTTCATAAATTAATTATATTTTGGTGAATCGAACAAAATATACGGATCTGTTATTCCTCTAAATTGTGCTTTGCTTTGTTTGTACAAACAAACGGAATATACTATATATAAACTCTGCATTCAGGGACCATTTTTATCACATAAAAATATATAATTCTGACTCAATTTCCTAACAATATTATTTGTGCCTATTTTTTTCTCTACATAATTTTCCCAGAAAGCTGAAATGAAAATGAACTATATACAGTATATTGGTTTTATAATTATGGAATAATATTTCATACAGATGCGACGTATTTGTAGTCGACATTTCTTAAATCAACCCCAACAATTAAAGCAGAAAATGTAATGTAAGAAATAAAAAAAATCTTTTTATATTAAGAGGAACTAACATAAAATAATCTTGCACTGAACAACAATAAATTTGCTACATCTATAAATGAAAGCATTTTAGGTTATTTTTAACATGATCAAACTGAAGTCAGAATTGACCTTTGAATTAAGATATTGGCAACACATTTGTTTTATTTGGTACACGTATAAACTTGAGTATGCATCTGAGACACGGTGGCCCGTGGCCTGGTAGGCAACGCTCTTGCTTCACATACTGAGTGTCCGTGGTTCAGTCCACGGCACGGGTGGAAACTCTGGACGTGTTTCCTTACACCTGTTGTCCCGTTCACCTAGCAAGCAAGTAGGTATCTGGGTGCTAGTCGACTGGTGTGGGTCGCATCCTGGGAAATATGATTGAGGATCCCAATGGAAATAAGACAGACAGTCCCTCGATGACGCACTGCCTTTCTTGGGTTATCCTGGTTGACTAACCTTCTGGGGTTAAAAATCCGAACAGATTCTTATTTATCTTATCTTAACAATGTAGCTGCCTGCTTTCAGACTTAAACATGAATCCTATGCATCAAGCATGCGTCAGGAAGAGTTAGAGAACACTAGTTGTGCTTCGGCCATCCCAGAGTCCAGACAGATTTAAAAAAAAAGTGTTATTCGTATTTATTTTGCTTAACTTGCATTTCTTTGCCACATACACACATCCTATTATATGAAATCTCTCTTTAAGATTAACAGGAATAGATGAGTATATCTGAAGAGTGTAAACAGCTTTTGCCAGTATGTGGCAAGTAAACACCAAGTGATTAACGAAAACACAACAAATCATGTCAAGATTGTATACAAGAACTACTTCGGTTGCAAGACAAGCCATCAAAATAAACCACGAAATCCACATATATGCTGTACTGTTTGTACCTCTGGATTGACAGTGGTTGAAAGGTAAATCTACATCAATGCCATTAACGGTCCCATTGTTGAGGCGAGACCCAAAGAATCACGGGCATGACTGTTACTTTTGTATAGGTAATGTGGTTGGCTTCTCTACGAAAAATAAGAAGAGAACATATCCAGATTGTGAGTTAACATTAAAGCCTTTGGCAATTTGTGAGGACACTGTTATACCTGTTGATGTTTTGCTCATGACACTGGAAATGAGAGTTGTGAAGATACTGATAAGAACCACCAGAATCTGAGACTTTGAAAAAAATTCACTTAATCACTCTACAGAAGTTAAATGGCCTTGTCAGGTACCTTGACCTTTCAAAGCAGAGGGCAGAATGTGCACGCCGTGCTAGTTTGGAAACATTCTATCACATGGAGAATGGTGTGTTTCTGCACTGACGTGAATGGTTCAATGATGAATAGTTTCATTTCTAATGAATGGAGACTATTCGACGACTCTAACAAGGTCAGTTTGAAAGCAGTGATTATTGACAGCGGCAGTGAAATGCCACCTGTGCCAGTGGTTCATACAGTGGAATTAAAGGAAACATACGAGTTCATGCAAATTCATCATTTGCACCTTTACTTTTTTCCATCTATTCTTAGTGTTGTTTCTGATGAACATCATTATACGAGTACAATGGAGGAATGGTATCAGGGGTGTTTCAGCCCCATGTTGGGGAATTGCTGGTCTAAAATGCCTAAAAAATTTTTTTAAGTATTTTCTTCTTCCAATGACAAAATGTTTATTGTCCTTAATACACTCTTTAGCGGTTACTTTACAATATGGCATAAGTTTATAATATCTCATTATATTGTCTGTGCTAGAGATTTGGATAGAACATGATTTATGAACAATTCTTCAAATTATATGTTTTCCAGTAACTAAAAATACTGATGTGCTAGTTCATTTTCGAATTCAGATTTGGAATCAGCAGCTACTGATAAATAAGAACACCTACATTTATCTCAGTAGCAGACCAAACATTGTTTTGCTTCCCACTGTTATTTGCAATCTCAAAAAAAATCCCTTAAGTAAATTGTTTGTATGAAACAATGCCGAACAATTAACTATTACCAGTATATTGGCTAAAATATAATTACAATTATTTTGCTAAATAAACCCTTTACTGGGCAAGAAAAAATCGTGCAAATCCAAATGTCTTTACTATGGGTCAATAGAGTATGTCAATATAAATCAAATTAGCCTATATAAATATATTTCTAAAAATAACTTCAGCCAGAAATCGGAAAAACGACACCAACTTAAACATGGGCGTGACCAACAATGGTAGACCGCATTGTACACATTGCAAAGAACCAAATGTTAATTAAATGCCAAATATGTTTTTTTTCTAATTTATTATACTAACACACATTACCAAAACAATAAATGTCACTTTTTCCAACCATTTTTTCTAATTTATTATACTAACACACATTACCAAAACAATAAATGTCACTTTTTCCAACCATTATGAAGCTATACAAACAAATATAAAGACAAAACATCAACATATTAACAAAGCATAGAGTTAAAAAGAGATATAACTTGTGAAACCCAACTTGTATTCCGTGAGAACAGTCATTATAAAAGACTTACTCTGAATGAAAGTCGTTCTGATGTTAGCCAATCTGAACGTGAGAGCAAGTTCATCATGGAGGTCTTCTTAATCAGAATATTCCTCTATTATAATACCTTTCCTTTTCTTGGCTACTCTTGGCTTTTTTTCGTGGTCTAACTTCATCTTCACTTGCACATGTTCATCTTTTGGGAAGGGTCCATCACGACTCACAACTCACCATTGTCAATCATTTCCTGGTCATCAGATTTGGGTTCAGACTCAATGTCATCAGAAACAGCAGATATATATTTCGATATACTCCGTGGGACAGTGCCATAAAACATCTTGCGAAGGATCTGCAAGGACTATAATGACAATCTGAACACACCAAAACAACTACTGTATGCATATCTGCAGCGTAAAATATATACACATATATATATTTATTGCACGCGAAATGTTTAAGGTTATCAGACACGCCTTCATTTACACTGGCCTTTTTTGTTACCATAATTTCACTTACACGGTGCAGTCACCTTATGCATCACACATACATTATTGATCAAAACATACCTCACGCATTCATTTAGGCACTAGAAATAAAAGCAAGAACTTGCCGGCATTGTGATGTGGAGAAATTTTCTGCTGGGATATCTCCAGCAGAAAATGAGTTTTGATCGCCCGCTAAACTCACAATGTTTACATTTTTGTCTCAACCAATGGGAAGTGAACGGACGCCACTGCCGCTTAGCTGGAGCGACTCGTAGAAACCCTGTGATTGGTCAGAAATAAAGAACAGGAGGAAGCCAGAGACGTGGAGCTTGCAGAATGAACTATGGATTGCAACACTTGTTTTCGCCCGGTAATTAAATTAATTTATAAACTAATAAGCTTGTTTTCGGTGTGTAACTGGAATGCTGCTGTTGTTGCTGCTGACATTGTTACTACTGCTGCTGATACTGTTGTTGTTGCTGCTGTTGCTATTGTTGTTGTTCTGGCTTCTGCTGCTGCTGCTGCTGTTCCTTATGTTGTTGCTTCTGATTTTGTTGCTGTTTCACCTGCTGCTGTTGTTGCCGTTGCTGCTGTTGCTTTTGTTCCTGCTGATGCTCCTTTTGCTTCTGCTGTTGTTCATGCTCTTGCTGTGTTAGTTTTACTGCTGCTGCCGTTTTTGCAGTTTCTGCTGTTGTTGCTGCTGATGCTGTTATTCTGGTATCTGATGCTGTTGTTGTTGTTCCTGCTGGTTTTGTGGCTGTTGCACCTGCTGCTGTTAATGATTTTGAAGCTGCTTTAGTAAGTTTTTATTCAGGTACACATAAATACAGTTACATAGATTATCATAGATAGCAGCATATGTGTAGATTACCTTGGATAACCAAACAAAGTCAGAGTGACTTATTTCCATTGGGGTCCTTGTGATAAGTATTATTTATATTTAATACTTAAAAACAGGTAAGTATCTTAACTACGTGAAAACTAGTTATAATGAAAGAAGATATACTAGGGGTAAGGTAAAATCAGTTATTTACATTGACATTATAGATATTATCAGATCATTGTACATTTATGTTAGATATAAATGAAATCACTCTTCCCTTTCTGTAGCCATATTCTTTAGGTACATTTTGGCTCTCTTCTTGAACTGCCTCAAGCTATGACTGGCTTTGACATGTGCAGGCAGTCTGTTCCATTCCTTTATTGCTGAACAATAAAATGTGTTTGAGGCCTGACCACTGACTGTGGGTACTGACTGCAAAGCTGTTCTTCCTTCCCCTAGCACTATAATTGCTTTGGTTCCCAGCCTTAACAAAATGGGCAGCAAGATATTCTGGACACTGGTTGTGAACAGTTTTATAAAAGTAATTAAACTTTAGTTTTACTCTGTCTTCAACATTCAGCACATCCAGTTGTTGTAATTCATCCTGATTCGCCACCCAGCTCTCGTGAGAGAAGGGTGTGCTACTCTGGTCTCTGGCCCCTGGTGGAGACTGTGAGCAACTTTATTTTCACTGTCATGGCGGCGGTGGGCAGACGCCGCATCAACACCGTCTGCATAGACATGGTTACAGGAGTAATTCAACCTGCTGTGGCGGCTACAGTAATACCTACTATTCTTCGTGATATATACAACATTGATATGGAGGAACTGTATGGAGTGGCACTAAATGGCATGAACAGGATCTTCGTGAAGTTGTTAACGGCTGCAGCATATGAGACATTGGTAGAGCGACATCAGGACAACGTCTACACGGTCAATGCGACATTGCAGGTGCGATTAAAGGATGTGTCGCGCACCTACACATGGGTAAAGGTAAAGAATGTGCCTTTTGAGGCGGATCAAATGGATGTGGGACGTGTCTTCAGCGAGTATGGGACAGTACATCTGGCAACGGCAGGAAAGTGGAGTGTGGGACCCATGGAGGGTCTTCCTGAGGGATCTTTCACCTTAAAGATGTCGTTACGGAGGCCCATTCCATCTTACATCATTATGGCTGAGTTTCGTACGCAAGTGTACGTGACTTACGCAGGACAAAGGAGGACGTGCAGGATATGTGGGAATTTTGATCATGTAGCAGCGGATTGTTTGCGGAGAGGTGCTCAACGAACCGCTGAACGCAAGATCCCGACAGAACCATAGGGAAAGTATGAGGGGACGGCTGGTGATGAGGGACAGCAGCAAAGGACCAGGAGCTGGAGTGAAATAGTGGAGGGTGTGGCAGAACCGTGCCACCCATCAGAGCCTACTTTGGAGAGAGAGGTGAATGAAAAGGAGGTTGAGGAAGTACCTGTGATAGAGGAAGGCATGGATGTGCCTCTGGTGGAGGTGATTCAGGGATTACTGGATGATCCATTACAGGTGTTGCATGTTGGGGATGGGGCAGATTTGGTGGAGGAGGCACGAGTTGGGATTGACTCGGGGCAGGAGAGTCCTGAGGTAGCAGCATTGGTGCGTGAGTGCGTCAATGTGGAGGTGCATCAGAGTGATAGTGGGGACATGATGGAGGTGGGGAGCGGGTCGCGGAAGCGATCTGGTACGGTCGAAGATCATGATGATATCTTGACACCGGCCCAGAGGGTCACGAAGAAACCTTTGGTGGAAGTGAAGGGGAATGACAGGGGAGGGGAGTTGGCAAGAGATGATGGTAAGGATGCTGCTATGGGCAGCAAAAGTGTGGGCAAGGGGGGTGGTAAAGGAAGGATAATGTCACAGTCCGTGCAGAGGTCGAAAGGTAAACCCACTCATTTATATTCCAGTGTCTAACTATTAATGTTAATGGGTTGAGGGCAGAGGTCAAGCGACGGTGGGTAGAGGGAACTTTGAGACGGTTTGGTGTGCAAGTGGGGTTCCTACAGGAGCACAATTATAGATGTGGACGTGAATTATGTTTGCAGGGATATGAGGTGTATGCAGGGTCTTCAGGAAATTAAAAGGGGGTGTGGCAGTGGTCATTAGTACGTCAAGCCCCTTTGTTCTACGAGCGTGGAGGAGAGTGGGGGGCAGGGTGGTAAGGGTGGAGGGGATTGGGGGGTGAAGGTTTGTTTCGTAGGGGTTTATATGCCGGCGGAGGCTTCTCGAAGAGTGAAAATTGATTTTTTAAACGATTACATGGTGGGGGCATTGGGAGGTTTGCCGGGTGTGGCAATATTGGGAGGGGATTTTAATAGTGTAATTAGAAAAAGGGATGTGGAACCTAGGGGAGCGGGTTGTGAGTTGGGGGCGTTGAGGAATTTATTGAGTAGTGCAGGTTTTAGGGACGTAGTGGGAGGGGGTGTTTGTGGAGTATACTTTTGTTAGGAAGGGATATGCGGCGCGTTTGGATAGGGTATATGTGACGGGGAGGGTGGTTGTAGGGAGGGTGCAGACTTTTGATGTGGGATTCTCGGATCATAGGGGTGTTCAGGCAGATGTGAGTTGGGAAGGGGTGAGTAGGTGGTATCAGAGTTATTGGAAGCTGAATGGTAGATTATTGACTGGCATGGGTAGGGCGGATGATTTTAGGAGGTGGTGGGGGTCATTGTGGGAGCAAAGGGGAGAGGATAATAATGATTTGGTGGAATGGTGGGAGAGCTGTGCAAAAATAGGAATTAGGGAATATTATCAGAAGCTGGGGCGAGAGGAGGTGTGCTGGAGGTATGGTCTACAAAAGTATCTTGAGGGGTTGTTGCAAGGTTGTTATGAGCGTGGAGGAGTGCAGGTGATGGATGAGATTCGAGGTTTGAAAGAAAGACTGAGGGATTTGCAAAATGAGAGGTTTGATGCGTGCAGAGTGAAAGCGGGTATGGATGATGTTTTATGGGGTGACAGACCATCGCGGTATGTTGTGAGCAGGTGTAGGGGGCGCAGAGAGGCTATGACGATAGACTACCTGGATGTGGAGGAGGATTTGGAAGGATTTAATAGGGGTCAACGTTTACGGACGACTGAGGCGATGGGAGTTTACGTAGATAAGTGGTTTGAGGCGTATTTGCGGAGCAAGGGTGGGGGCAGGAGTGAAGGGGAGATTGTAGAGGAGGGTGTGGTAGGGGTTTTGGGGGACAAGGACAGGTTGTGTCTGGAGGGAGAAATAACAGAGGAGGAGGTGTGGGAGGCGGTGAATTGAATGAGTAGGGGAAAGGCGCCTGGTATGGATGGTATGGTGAATGAATTTTATAGGGTACATTGGGATGTGTTGAAGGAATGTATGGTGGCCTTGATGAATTGTATGAAGAGTAGGTGTAGAATAGGGAGGGAGCAGGGCATGGGGGTGGTAGTATTAGTTAAGAAGAGTAATCAGAGAAACATGGTGCAGAATTATAGACCTCTGGTAATGATGAATGCAGATTATAAAATCTTTGCGAAGGTTTTGGGGAACAGATTGAAGAGAGTATTGCAGAAGGTGATAGCGGAAGGACAACGAGGGATACCAGGTAGGTGTATGATTGAGGGACATGAACGCATCAAGGGATTTATAGAGGGGGCTGGGGGAGGAGTATTAGCGTTGGACTGGAAGGGGGCATATGATAGTGTGGAGAGAGGGATGCTGTATGCGATCATGAGAAAACAGGGGTTTGGTGAGGAGGTAGTTAGGTGGGTAGAGACAGTGTATTCGGGGGCTACTGTGCATGTGCAGGTGAATGGGAAATTGGGAAGGGTGGTACAAATGGATAGGGGTTTGCGACAGGGATGTCCATTATCCCAGATATTGTTCGCGTGCATGCAAGATCCCTTTTACAGGATGATTGTGAAGAATGTGGGGGTGGGTGGGATACAGGCAGGGAGGGGAGGAAATGATATAGTGGGGTACGTGGACGATACCACGGTGCTGGTGAGAATGGAAGAGGGATTGAAGATTATTGAGGGGGCTCTAAGGGTGTTTTGTGCAGCTACGGGTATGAGAATTAATGGGGCGAAATCGCGTTTGTTGGAGGTTGGGGCATGGATTGGAGGTAGATTGGCTGAGAGATATAGGTGGATTATTGTGGATAGTTTGAAAATTTGTGGTATTATGTATATGGGTGACAGTATGGAGGCCAGGAGGGTGAACTCTGGGAGGGTGGTGCAACTAGCGCTAGATAGGTTGGCGAGTTGGAGGGTGGGGGATCTTTCCTTGCATCAGAGGGTGATAGCGGTGAACGTGCTGATCTACAGTAGACTGTGGCACGTGGCAGTGGTTTACCCTCTGATGCAGGAGGATGTGAGAGGGTTGGAGCTGAGGGTTTTTAAGTACATTTGGGCTTTCGGTAAACACTGGCTGAGGAAGGAGGTGGTTAGGAAGAGAGTGGAGTTAGGGGGGTTGGGGCTTATTTGGGTGGAAAGGAGGTTGATGTGTTTGTTTGTGAAACGGTGTATGGTGCGGCTGGGAGGCACTGAGGGGGCTACCGTGGGAGCGGTGGAGCGGGAGGTGCGCAGATGGTGGGGGGGTGTATCGTTGGGGATGTGTTGGGATATATTGCGGCATTTGGTGATTGTGAGGAGGGTGCAAGAAGTGAAGGCTAGTGTTTTGGAGGTCCGTGTGGGGAAGGATGGGATTGGAGGGGTGGCTGAATACCCTATGTATGATTGGGGATTGATCTGGAGGGGTTTGAAAGGTATGAGGATTAGGGCTGGGGATAGGGAATTAATGTATAGGTTTCTACATGGGGTGGTGGCAGATAAGGCATTGTTATGTCGGATGGGCATTGTTCGAGATGGGTGCTGTAAAAGATGTGGGTCGCAAGAAACAGTGATGCATGCTATATATTTTTGTGAGGAACTGGGGGTGGTGAGAGAATGGATTGGCAGGGTGTTGAGGAAATTGGGGGGTGGGGGTATTTCAGTACTGAGGGCTATGAGTATGGATATACGAGGGTGGGTGAAAGAGAACGCAGGGGTTTATGGTATTTAATGGTGGATTTCGGTGTGTGTCCTGGAGACTGAGGGAGCAGGGGGTGGGGAAAGGATTAGAGCTATGGGGGTTTTGGATGTGTATTAGGGTGTAGTTCTAGGTGGGGGGAGGTGTGTCTGTTGGGTCATAGTGGGAGAGGGGGATTTTAATTATCAAGGTAATTTTAGCGGTTGTGGGGAGATAAGGGGGTTTTAGGGTATGTGTGCATGGAGGGGTTGGGATGACTAATGACGCAGGGGGTGGCTTTTCAAGTGGGGGAGGGTTTTGATTATAGGGGTTAATCTTTTGTAAGGGTTTGAGTGGGTTTACCTGTCGGTTTTCTTGGTCGGAGAGGCATGGGTCTGGAGTATGAGTATGGGGAGCTTCTCTGTTGGATGATGACGTAGGGAATACAAAATATTAGCCTCATGTACCTGTTTTGTATCGTTAAACGATCATAAAAAAGGGTTTCACATTGTAATTAACATTGTGCGTTGTGTACGCATACGTGAAAAGTATAGTATTTCCTATACATGTTATTTTTATTGTGGGTACTGTTATGTTTAATTGTATAAAACCTGTGTGTTGGATAATATTACGTCATATAATTGTACGGAGTAAAAACAGTTGTAAGTTAAAGTTTTACTGAATGAGGAGTGGTGACGACTATCAGTATGGTGTGTTAGGTTAGATATATTTTTAGTATGATATATGATATGACCTTGTTCAGAACAACCGGATTTTAAAAATGTTCATGTTGTAACTGGGTACATTACCAGTTACGCCTTGTTGCGTATTAACTATATGAATATATGTTGTTTGTTAATATGATGTTCTGACAGGTTTGTTAATGTAGTGGGAGGGAGGGTTACCTTATAAGAGAAGGAATAAGGTACAGGGTTTAGGGCCTGCTTTAGTTTTATGTGTTTGGTAGATATATTTGCATGTGACAAAGATGCACCCTTGTTACAAAGGGTATTGGTTTGTTTCAAGTGTATTTTGGCATTATATATAAGTTATGCTCTTTTATGTATGTCATGTATAAGGTTGTAAGTCATATAGGGTGCACGGGAATAATTGGATGTCATGTATCTAGTGTTGCGGTTTTTGGCATCTATTGGTGTGGCATTTTTCATTGATGTACTATATTGTAGTAAAAAATTTAAATAAAAATTAAAAATTATATGTCACAAGAATACACGATTTCAGTTGAAAAATAAGTTTATTTGAGCTCAAGTTATTCTGTATCAGCTATAATATGGAGTAAAAATATTTGAAAACAACTGAAATGCAATTAGGTGGAGAATTAACATAGCAGCCACCATGTTTTGTAATACTTTGTGAGGTGGGATGCATAGTAAAGTTTGAAAACAGTCGTCAATATTCTTATACAGTATTACTAGTTTCTTGTTAGTTCATTGTGTATTTCATCATTGCACGAAGTAGTATGTCTTATGAACAGAATCGTTTCATATTTGTATACCATTTCTATGTATCATGTATCTTAAGTTTTTTAAATAAAATATAAAAAAAAAATTCATCCTGGCCTACATGTTCTCTTGGATCCAGGTCCAGAATGAATCTCGCCATTTTGTTCTGGGTGATTTGTAGCTTATCTTTCAGTTTTTTTTTGTTAAGGCAGAGTACCATAAAGATCAAGAGTAGTCTATAATACATTGTATGAGAGTTAGACATAGGGTCCTGCGAGCCTCAGTAGGTAGACAATGCGTCTGTCTGTAGAGGAACTTTAGTCTGGCATTCGCTATGTTTACTACACTGTTCCCTATTAGTTCTCCTGACGTGCTTGGGTCAAATTGGATTCTCAAATATTTCACAGAATTTACTGTAATAATAGGTTCCCCATTACACTGGACATTAACATGATTTACCATTTTAAATTTGTTTCGTGCCAAAGAGTATGGCTTCCTTTTTGCTCCTAGTGCTGCTTTTTTTGTTCCTTCTGCTGCTGCTGCTGTTTTTGTTGCTGCTGTTGCTGCTTATTTTTTCTGCTGTTGGTAATGGAGGATTGGCAGGGCGCATATTGACACCACTGATGGCATTGATTCCGCACTTGTCAACTAATTTTTGTCATTTGTTCTACCTTATTAAAACATTTTCGTTCACGTTGAATAGAAGAAAAAAGTTGGCAAATAGACAGGCAAACCCAAAAGTGTCCTCTGATTTGAGCTAGATTAGTAAGGCAAGCCAAAAGACTTCTTTTTGTTTAATGACATCATCCTTTAGACATTGTTTCTTGTGCAGTTATTATTATTATTATTATTATTATTATTATTATTATTATTATTAAACATCGAATATGAGGATGTTGTTGGTTAGCCGTGATTATTTAGCCTGCTGTAAACTATTTGTTTTTTAGGGAACAATAGTTTTTGTAGCGCCTTGGAATGTTTTTGCAAGAATACATGGACTCCCGAGTTAATCTTTTGATAACTTAAATTCTCTCTGCCAGTCATTGTTGCTGAGGTGACGATATTCGCTGTTAAGTAAAAGGACACAAATGCAACTAATGTGACATTATATTGTAGCAACGTTTCGTTCTCCAGGAGCTTTATCAAGCCGTAACAGCTTGATAAAGCTCCTGGAGAGCGAAACGTTGCCACAATAAATGTAACATTAGTTGCATTTGTGTCCTTTACTTAACATTTGTCGGTAATTCTACCAACATTAATACAAGATATTCGCTGATGTCTTATCACGGAGGCGCAAGTGATAATTTAATTATATTGAAGACAAAACCTAAAAGGAGGCGAGGCAATAATCAGCCTTTATAGCAGCTTTTTCAGATATTATCAAGTGAAGATGGCGACCAGGAAGGTGCAATAATAATAATAATGATAATAATATTAATAATAAAAATTATTATTATTATTATTAATTTATTATAATATGTGAAGTGTCTCAGTATGTAAACACTGAGAGGTTACTTGTATAGGTATATATACACTGAGAAATGTGAATCTGATACAAGAAAACAAGATCTTCGAAGGGAATTACAGTACCAACGGTTCAGGAATTCGTACTATAATGTTTGATCCAATGAATGGGAAGATAGCTTCAGTTCATTAGATCAAAAGACCATGAACAGCAGCAGCAGCTGTAGCAGCAACAACAACAGTAGCAGCAGTAAAGCAGTAGAAGCAACAGCAGTAGCAACAACCACAAAAACAGGAGTAATAACAGCAGCAGCACCAAAAACAGTTATCAGCAAAACAGCAACAACAGCAACATTAACCACTGCTACGACAGGAACGACAACAGCAGCAGCCTCATCAGAAACAGAAATAACAACAGCAGCAGCAGTAACAACAACAGTAGGAGCAGTTACAGTACCAGCAAAAACAAACAGCAGCAGCAGTTACAATGCTAGCAAAAACAAACAACAGCAGCAGTTACAATGCTAGCAAAAACAAACAACAGCAGCAGTTACAATACCAACAAAAACAAACAACAGCTGCAGTTACAATACCAGCAAAACAGACAGCGTAAACATTTACAATACTAGCAAAAACAACAGCAGCGGAAGTTACAATACCAGCAAAAACAAACAGCAACAGTAGTTACAATACCAGCAAAACAGCAGCAGCAGCAGTTACAATACCAGCCAAAACAACAGCAGCGGAAGTTACAATATCAGCAAAAACAATAGCAGCAGTTACATTATCAGCAAAAACAGCAGCAGCAGCAGCAGTTACAATACCAGCAAAAACAGCAGCAGCAGCAGTTACAATACCAGCTAAAACAACAGCAGCGGAAGTTACAATATCAGCAAAAACAATAGCAGCAGTTACATTAGCAGCAAAACAGCAGCAGCAGTTACAATACCAGCAAAACAGCAGCAGCAGCAGTTACAATACCAGCAAAACAACAGCAGCGGAAGTTACAATACCAGCAAAAACAACAATAGCAGCAGTTACAAACCCGCAAAAGCAACAATAGCAGCAGTTTCATTACCCGCAAAAAAAAGCAGCAGCAGAGTTACAAACCAGCAAAAAAAAGCAGCAAGAGCAGTTACAAACCAGCCAAAAAAAAAGAGCGGGGAAATTTCAAAAACCAGCCAAAAAAACAGTAGCGGAAGACAATAAGAAAAAAAACACTTACAAAAAAAAAAAAAAACCAAAAAGTTAAAAATTGGAAAAAACACAGAGGGTTAAAAAAGCCAAAAAAAAGAGGGAAATTTCCACCCCCAAAAAAGTTAAAACACAAAAAAAAACAATAAAAATTGGGAAAACAAAAAGCAGCAGGAAAAGCAGCAGTTACAAACCCAAAAAAAAGCAGCAACCTTCAAAAAGAAACAACAGCAGCGGGGAAGGGGAACGAAAACAACAAAAGCAGCAGTTACATTTTGCAGCAAAAAAAGGCAATTTCCCGGGCCCCGCAGCAGCAGTTAAAAAAAAACAAAAAAAACAAAACCCGCAAAACAAAAAAAGCAGCGTTACAAAAAAAAAAGAAAAATACCCGCAGTTTTAAACCGCAAAAAAAGCAAACAGCAGTTTTAAAACCCGCCAAAAAAAAGAAAGGGGGAAAAAATTTAAAACCCGCCAAAAAAAAAGGGGGGTTCAAACCAGCAAAAAAAAAAGCATCAACATTTACAAATTAAAAAAAAAAAAAAACAAAACCCGCAAAAAAAGCAGCAGTTACAAAACCCAAAAAAAAAAACAGAACAACAAAAGCAAAACAGATCTGCAAAAAAAACAGCAGAGAAAAAAAAGGTGAAAAAGTAGCAGCAGTTATAATACCACAAAAAAAAAAGGGAGCAAAAATTTTTAAAATTTCCCCCCCAAAACCCAAAATAACATTTACAATAACCCGGAAAAAAAAACGAGGCGGTTTTAAAAACCAAAAAAAAAAAAGGAGGGCCGACAAAAATTTAAAAAAATTTTTTTTTTAACACAAAGGGGCCCCCCTTTTCCCCCGGCCCGGGGGGCCCCAAAGAAAAAAATTTTTAAATTTCCCCCATCCCGCCCTTTTTAGAGGGGACACTCATAAAACTGAACTTAACTCCCTCCTTAGGGGGGGCCGTATTCCCCCCCAGGAAAAAAGTTTTTTTTTTGAAAATTTTAAAAAAATTTCTTTTTAAAAAATTTTGCCCGAAAAATACTGGTAATAGTTAATCCCCTTTGGGGGGGGAAAAAAAATTTTTCATAATTCCCAAAGGAAAATTTTTTTGAAAAGCCAAAAATCAGGTATTTTTTTTTAAATTTTTCCCCTTTTTTCAAAAATTTTTTTTTTTAAATTTTTTTCAATTTTTTTTGATTGTTTTTTTGGCCCAAATTTAAAAAAATTTTTTTTTTTTAAACACCGGGCCCCCCACCAATGCATGGCCCCCAAAAAAAAAACTTTTTATCACCGTCCATCAGTCTTGCCAAAGGGGTGGTTACACAGTTACAAACTGCAACATTAACACCTCTCCTTCAGAGGGGATGACTTCCCCCTCCCGGGGTTTTTGGGCCCTTTTTTGGGTTTCCTGAATCCCCTTTTAAAAAAACCTTGCCACCCCAACACACTGTCCCAAAAAA